>CM037855.1:48663630-48826053 GCA_021234595.1 Delia radicum | reverse complement strand
ATGAAAAAAACAAACAATTTAGTTCTATTACATACTATTCTTAATTTAAACTTGTAAAGTATTATTATTATCAATGATTTTGTAATACAAACACATTTATGCAGTAATACTTTAATAATTGATTAAACAAACCAATACTGTATTAAAAACTAATTGTGGTAAAGATTGGTAGAGCCAACCGAAACAAACAATAAAAATTAGTCTTTGAAATTACCAATATGAAGTAACAAAAGATTTTCAATATTCACTGTTTAATAAAACGTCAATACATAATATTTTTTTTTTTGCTAAAAAAAATAAAAAATATAATACAAAGCCAGAAAAAAGGCGAAATAATCAACAACTATTAAAGAAGTATTGTTAAAAATTTAGTACAATTATAAACAAAATTATAGAAATATAAACAAAAAATCTAAAATAAGAATATTTGCGTTTGTTGGTGTTTTTCACTTCTGCGTATATAATATACAATAAGAGAAAAGCTAATAGGAAAGAAAACTGGAATTTAGCTGCACTACATTTGAGGCTTAGCGGTATTGTTACTGACTTGGTATTGTTACGTTTGTCATGTAAGAATATGCGCAGGTTTGGTTCTTACAGCCGCAGGTTGTTGAAAAATTTATCATATATAGACAATCTGACAATTATAAGACACTGATAATAATACAATTTAAATGGAAAATCACTGATGACGCCTGTCCATAAAAGGCAGAAACTAGTCTACTCTGAATTTAAAAATTAATAGTGCTCACAAAGAAAAATTTAGCTATTTGCCAAATGAAATTCGATTACTTCGACTCAAATTCGGTTAGGACGAATTTCAGACGGTTGGTACAACTAAACATTAGTTTTCGCAAGAAATCAACTGACTTTTTGTTGCGACACCCAAAATATTGAGAAATCGAATGTAAATATCGTTGTACTAACTGAATTTATAAGTTGTTACCATTAATGTACACTTTTTGATTCGGTTGGCACTTATTTCTCTGTGTGTGTTTATAATTTTTAGAGCAAATCGTTTATATTCTTCTTCTTAGCCTCAACCCTTCTAAAATAAAAATGTTTCGTTTGCAACTGGAAATCAAATTATAAGCTTGAGGATTAGACTAGAGTGGCACTATGCACCGCGACCAGAAGTTGGTATTTTGTGCTGCCAACTATCGACCAAGTAAACAATTCCAAACGACCGATGGCGTCACTATTCGACCACCAAAATAACGCACCCTCCTGTCTGAGAGCCTCGGACATTTGCAGAGAACATTCTCAGAGGTCTCGGGTTCCAATTCACAAAACCTGCACGTATCCGTAGAGGATCGTCCCATCTTGTATAATTGATACCTAAGTCCACAGTGTCCCATGAGGTAACCCGTCACGGTCCTTAGTTCGCCCCTCGAGTTTCCGCGACCTCTCCCCAGAGGGAGATATAAACAGCCTCGCCTGTCGCTGCCCAGGCGATCTAGCACACCCCCCTGAAGGGTGTGCTATCGCCTCTGCCCATATGGTCCTAGAAGTGTTCCCGATGCCGAATGTAATGAGGTCAACATCTCCAGAGTCCAACTAACGATAACACTGGGGATGTCTTTCTTCAACATCGCAGTCCTAATCGCATCGTAGGACGTGTTGTCAAAAGCGCCCTGAATATCAACGAAAGCACACAAGGCTATTTGCTTCGCCTCCAGTGCCTTTTTGATCATAGTGACAACGTGATGGACAGCCGTCTCAGTGGATATTCCCTGCTGATACGCAAATTGGAACCCATGAATGGGTTTGCGCTCCAGGTACACATCCCTGATATAGTGGTCCAAGACCTTCGCCGTGGTCTTAAGGAGAAAATAACTAAGACTTATTGGTCTATACCCAGCCTTCGGCGTGAATACTACCTTAACTCCGTTCCAAGCATATGAAGGATACTTGAGGATATGAAGGAATGAATTCATGAGGACTCAATTGACATGCTCAAGGATAAACTCTTCTAGATTTCATTTGGAAGATTGTCCCAAAGAAGAATATTGCAAAATTTGAAAATGCGTGGTAATTATTGATATTTTTAATGTTAATATTTTAAAATTTTTTTATTTGGTATTTTTAATATAAATATTTTTGTAGTATGTACTATTGTTTTATTTATGAATAATGAAAATATTTAAATAAATTAGGAAACAGTGTTATAATAAATTCAATAATAATTCAAAAAAAAAAATCGGACGAATGTACTGAATAGGCTATCTTTACATGGTTTGTAAGGGAGTAAGCCGGTATTCTTTTCGGCTGCTTACATATGCCATGATTTTTATAAGACGAATTTCCACTTGGAAGCATTACTACTTTTGGGCAAAATAAGCGCGGACTTCAGCGCTTATAAAAAGCATTGATTTCATGGGTTTCAATAAAATCATAGTTCATGTCTACATTTTTACGATTCAAAGTAATAATATGAATATACATAATTTATTTTACATAAAATTCTGCAGATATTAATTTTGTGTTGTTAAAATTTTTGACCACGTGCTAGCTCTTCAGAAACAGTTAAATGGCTAATTTTTTTTATTTCATACTCGAAAACACCAAACACAATCTTTTTTTTTTTTTGAGTTATTAAATGTTAATGGCGGTATAATCAATACACAAATTGCCAAGTTATAGTAAGCGTTTAACCCGAAACGCATGATATTTATACGATGATCAAAATCAGACGAACAGGAACATCAGCAACACATACACAACCATTGCCCTCGCAATGGAGGATCAGCGAGATGAGGCACCAATTCGCCATAAAAAGAACGAATTCCATCAGACCAATACGCGCACAAAACAACCATTGCCTTTACAATGGAGGAGTAAACGATGTCTCCTAAGGAATCCGAACGGTTTGCACATGGCTAGACTCAACAGTCCAGCAGCATGCCGAGACACGCCGTCCAAAGCCGGAAAAGTGAAAGTGTGATGAAACCCACAATCTTAAATCACCCGGCAAAATGTTTACATATCTTTTATAATCCACGATATAAAACTTTATACATTACAACCCTGCATCCTTATAAGGGATTAGGGTAAGTTGCTTACAACTGATCCTTGCTAGGGAAAACAGAAAGCTCAAAATTTTTTATTAGTTTTATGATTTCTCTAAATCAGCTTTAAGGTCAGGTACTTATGGAAATAAAAGATTATTTATTTAATTTTCTATTTGTTTTTTTGTTTGTTCTTTTTATATGAAAATTATTCGTTCTTTTGCTGCTTCTCAATACATTAGCGCATTTGTTTTTAAAACACGAACATTTTTTACTGTGTTATTATATGGGTACTAGGGTATTAAATCGGTTTACCGTTTCTCGATTAATCGATGAATTTTAATCAAACTATTGTTCGAGTAAATTAAAATGGCCAATTTCGAGTAGCGAATAACTCGAACAAATTTGGTTGATTAATCGAGTTAATCGAGTAAATCGAAATATGTTCTTTTTCAGTTTATATTTTACAAAAAAAGCTTAAATTGTTTTGTTTTGTAATGTTTTACTTTTAAAATTTAAAAAATTAAAACTAAAAGTTTCGTATTTTTTAAAAAATTGTTTTAACTTACATATTATTTGTTCAATAGGGCTATAACTATTTTACGTGTAACCACGATATGAGCAATGCTGTATTGATAAAAAAACTATTTTTCTTTTTCATATTGAAGAAAAGACGTTTTGCGCTGAGACCAATGCCTAAAATGCCAATTATCAATTTTTCAAAATATTTTTAATATATCCTTGAACAATTATACTGAAATAAAGGAGTCGAAATTATAAAAAAAAAAACTAACACAAAAAGACCAGATTTCCAGAAATAAAGCAAAAAAAAAAAAATCTAAATATTCAATAAAAAATCGCAACAATCGCAAAACTATTATATTGTGCCAGCATTCGTTGACAAGATCCGAATTGTAGTTAATTCATAATTTTTTTGTGTTCCAGCTCGAATTTAGTCTTTCACTCTTTTCTTTCATTCCGATCTATATACAACTTAATCAAATAAACAAAAATTATCTATTTTGCAAAAAAAATAAAACCAACCAAAAATCTGTTTTCCAAACTTCAACGCATTTGCTGCGCCAATTTTTTAACGGCGACGAAAAAATAATATAACTTTTCTTTATGTTTTTCCAAGGCATAGACCGCAAGTCCATCACAGGAAAAAATTACACATTCCAAAAAGAAGGTGATGCAAACAATTGCTTACATATCTCATTGCCAAATTTAGTAACTGCAATACCAAACACATTCCAACGTTCCATCAAAAAATCAAGTAGTATTGTAATCAAATCAATTGTAATCAATTCTTTAAATTTAAACCTGAAAGCATGAACTCAATAACAAAGTAATTATTTACTTAAAAGAAAATAACAATTTTATTAACTTATATGTATAAGTTTTTGAGGTCAAGAAGTAATCATATACTTTTTCTTAATAAAAGGACGTTATTGGAAGTAGGTGGTCCTCATTTTGAGAAAAGAAGTTATACAATTTTAAAGAATTTATCTTATATATTTTTGTTGAAACAAATTTTTATTTGCTGGAAAATAATACTTAAAACAGAAATTGCATGTTGCCTACATTTTGGTAAACTGTGGTTAGGTATAAATTAGGGATGCGCTAATTTATACTTCATATTTTCTTATTTTTTCTAGGGAACTATTTTTTTTTTTGTGTAAGTACTTCGTAGTTTTACAATGGAACTATTTCTTTATTAAAAAATGTATGTAGCTCTTACAAATATAAAGTAAATAGTTCTTCGGTAAAAAAATAATCAATTCTAAAGAATCAATTATTTTAGTCTCACGCCCTGTTAAAAGAATCGAGTAGGTAATCTAGTACGGAATGCGTTCTTACCTTTTTGAAAATTTTTTGCTGGGATATTATTCTTGATATTTGCAAAAAACTCTAAAAGCTATATCGCTAATGTTTTCTTAAAGCCAAACTTATAAAAACGAAAGAAAATTAAGCAAAACACCTCAATCGTGTATATTAATTCAGAAGATCCTTTTCATTTTAACCTAACATATATTTTTAATTTTGATGAAATACATTTCGGAACTCCTGATTTTGTATATATTTTGTGTTTTATTGTACATTTTTAGGGAAAAATTAGTGAAATAACATTATTTAAATTATTCGAGTTACTCGAATAATTTTAAAATCCTACCCGACTAATCGAATAAGTTAAAAACCTCAAAATAGAGTTACTCGTTTACTCGAACAAAACCAAACCCGAGTAATTTGAATACCCTAGCAGGTTTTTTTTTTTTTTTTTTTTTTTTTTTTTTTTTTTTTTTAAAAAGAGAATCAACGCTTAGGAAATTCTTCCTATTAATTAATGTGTTGCTTTCTTTGGAAAGGGGATAGTGGAGAGATGAAAGGTGGTGAAAGATGAAGGGCTTCAAACATGGCAACACTGTAATTGCGCGAGATGATAAGTCTTAGAACAGTTGTTGGTCGCCACCTGATGTAGAGTTGGCGAATTTATTGAAGCTTTTTGTTTCATAGCCCTGATTCATTATTTTACTTCGGTGGGGTTAAGTGCTATGGGAACTCCGAAGGTGGGCGCAGCGATACATATAAGTGATAGAAAACTCATACATATTATTTTTCTAAATTTATGTTGTCGTCACCGGGAATCGAACCCGGGACCATCTGTGTAACAGTCCAACGCTCTAACCATTACACCACAACGTAATGGTTAGAACGTTTAGGAACGAAAAATAGTCAAAATCGAAATTTTGTAAAAGTTGGAAATAAAATGATTCTTTTGGAATATAGCAAATTGGCAAAATTTTTACGAAAAATACTAAGCCTTACTTCTCGAGTACAACAAAACTGCGCTCACAAAATCTGAATTTCATTAGTTTCAGACATGTTTCCGTACCAAAATGTATTTAATTTGACCCCATCTTTTAACGCTTAAACGAAGATAGGGCTGCTAAAAAAAAACGTGGCCCTTATTTTTTCTTTCTCTATCACATATCCAAATTTCATTAAGATCGAAGAGAACCGATCGGAAAACTCCCCTTGTTATTGTGGACCTTTTTCATTGTAGTTTATGGAAAATTAAATTCATTATGGAAAAAGCTCATTACACGATAGAAAAAATTACTTTTCTCTAAATTAGTTAAATAGAGGAGATATAAAATTATCAACAAGTAAGTTGCAACCAAATAACAGGTTTTGCCTAACAACTTATATTGTATTATAAAAGGTTTTAACTTATGTTCTAAAACCTATTCTTTTTGTATGGAGTTTGTCCTATCGGCAATGGGTTATTTACCTCCAAACAAGAACCAGTTATAGAACAGTTTCAGGGAAACCGTACATTTAGGCACCCACGAATCTATTCTAGAATCGGTGGTAAAAGAATCTATTCTGAAATATATTTACAAGGTAACCAGCTCTAAAAAATTTTGCTGGGTTAGTTTTATTTAGTTGCTGTTTCTAAATATTTAATAAAATGTTTGTTTCTATTCGATTTTATACATTTTTTTTCTGTGTGTCAGCCAACTCTACTTATAATATATTTTTCTTTGTGCAACATCTTGAAGATGTTCATGACAGAAATAAAATAAAAATCTAAAAACGAAAAATCAAAGACGACTACGCGTCTACTTATATAGTTTTGTAATAAAAAACCTCTTAGCAAATCAGAATATTTGGTATAAATAAAATAGAAAAAAGAAAAATCATTTGAGATATTAATAAGAAAAGTCAAAGTGAATAGAATAGAATTTGGAATAGCATAAAGTAAACTTGTGTGTATCTTTTGAATGCAAACATTGTGCATATTCAATGGCATTATTTGGCAAATATAACAAATAATTTTGCTGCATTGCGGCGGGCTTTGAGGAAATGCACACACATACACAAAAACATAGAGGAACAAACAAATAGCACAACAACAACTAGCGGACTATTTTCAGTTTTTTTTCCTATTTGGCTTTGATGTGGATTTCTTTAATTCACAACAATGTTAAAGCATAGAATTTCCACATAACGATGACGACGACAAACAAGGACATCAACAAAAAATTAAATAAAATAAAAAAAACATGCAAGGAAAAACGAAAAAAATAAATTTAAATTACACAATTTCACACAACAGAAAATATAAACATTCGCTCTAACGGTGCAGAAACACACAAATTATAAAAGAAATAATAAGAAGTACATACAAATTTACCAAAATAAAAAAAAGAAAAGAAAAAGCCAAATGTAAATACAAACCAAAAAAATTATATAAAAAAAATAAATGAAATAAATAAATAAAAAAATGCATTATAACACGACTTAAAGAAACGGAAGTTACCCATAAGGCAAACCCATTCACACTGAGACACACATACATTTACGCTCTCACATACCCAGTAAAAGCAGGGCTTCAACTCATTACCAGACTAGTTACTCGCAACATTACTTTTGTTCGCGATGGTCCCAAGAGTAATAGGTACCCTATCGCTTACAAAATGGAGCAAAATAATGGTTACACATTACTCTATCGCTTACCAAAATACACAAAATTGTAGGTACCCATTACTTTTGGCACATTGCGAACCAAAGCAATGTTATAGTCTGGTAATGAGTTAAAGCACTGTTTTTGCTGGTTACGAATATGTTATACACACAAAGAAAAATCTATCTATTTGCCAACTGAAATTTGGTTACTACACTTAGAATACTATGTATAAACGACCACTGCAAATGTAGTTAAAAACAAATGATATTTCACTTAAAGAAAGGACATTTCAGTAAATTCAACTAATATTGTCATATGTTTCCTAATGTTCAAAAAATGATTAACTATTGTAATAAAAATGAACCACATGTTAGTAAAATATAAACAAGCATTTTTTTTTTATTTTTTTAAATAACAAAAAACAACAGTAAAAAATTAATGTAAAATCATAAAACAGTTTTTTGATGTGGTTTGTTTTATTAAATAAACTACAAGGCTAGTAAAAAATTAAATTTGTTCTTCAAATGACTGACATTTACTGTTAAAATAAAGAAACTGTATAACAGCCCAAACAACTACATATTTTTAAAGCAGCAGTTCCCTGAGTGTACGTCTGAAATTCGGATATTACGAATTTCACAACAAAGTTCGGTTAATTCAACAGAATTTCAGTTGTAATTCCCAAAATATTCAGAAATATAATGTAAATAGTTTTGTACTAACTAAATTAATGGGTTGTTACCATTGAAATACACTTTTTAATTCGGTTGGCACTTTATTTCTCTGTGTGTACGGGAATGAATCCCTGTTATTTTTGCTTTGTAATTTTGGCCTTTCTATCACATATCCAAATTTCATTGAATTCTGAGGCCACACACTGTGAATTGTATAATTTTTTATTACAGATGGATTTTGATCCAAAACCGTTTTCTTTTATTCGGCCAATATTTTAATTTAAAAACATTTTCTTTCTGCGAGGCATAGTTTCGATGTAATTTGGAAGCGGTAATATGGCTTTGTGGGCGGGTGGGCCAGTGGTGTTCTCTAACTAGTTTAGTTTTCCAGATACAGGCCGTTAATATTATATTAAGGCGCATTTTAAAGATTTATTTAAGGCCTGTTATGTCTACCACGGCTTAAACCTCATAAAAATAAACATGTAAAAATAGCAGAAAAAGCTGTTAAAATTTACTTAAAATTAAGTTTCAGATAAAAACGCATTTTATTCGCGACGACGATATGTGTTCCTTGAATTATCAACGAATTTACTGATAATGTTCCTTTTCAAATTTTAGCAAGGTACCGGGTAAAAATGAGGTCCAAGAGAAGAAAACTATCTTCTGTGAAACCACCAATTCACTGATAAGGTCTTTTTGGAATATAAAAAGAACGTAATAGAAATGTGTGTTAGAAGCGAAAACGTTTAACGGGCTGACCGAGAATTGAAATGTGGTACGTAGGTTAAAAAAGGGAAAAGTCTTCCCTAAATGGGTTGTAAAACTGGTGAAGTAAGAAACTTAGAATTAGCTAATTTTAGTAATTATATAAAATTAGTCCCAAAATTAGCCGAACTGACGTATATATGGCGGCAGTAGTTTTAAAAAAGTTACTTTGATAAATAGTGGCCTCCTTATAAAACATGTGTTTTAAGTTTCAAGGCGCCGCGTAGTTTAGTATTTTTTTGCTCCATCAACAATAAACGATCTCAGTGAAATTGTAAACATGTCACAAATGGGTCACCGTTATGTAATACAATACTTTCATTTGAAAGATCTCAGTCCGACCAATATTAAAGCGGAGCTAGTTTCTACTCTGGTGGAGTCTGCTCCTTCATTTACCAAGACGAACACCGTAGTGGTCGACTAATTGAGGTGCCAACGCCATAAACTATTAAGAAAATCCACAAAATGGTATTGACATGATCGTCGGCTGAAAGCGCGTTAGCCGGCTGAAATTATAGGCATTTCAGAAAGTGATATACATCGCATATTGACCGAAAATTGATGCAACGTTTGCTCACAAGAGCTACAAAACCAGCTTCGGTAAGATAAATAATAAAGTCGAATTTTTGCGTCAATTCGTAAACATGGATGAGACATGGGTTAACCACTTCACACTTGATACAAAGGAACTGTCAAAACAGTAGACTGGAATGGGAAAATCGTATCCAAAAAAGGCGAAGACAGTTCCATATGCAAGCATGGTCATAGCGTATGTTTTTTGGGTTGCACGTGGGAAATTTTTTATTGATTATCTTCAAAAAGGAAAAACAATCACCAGCGAGTAATATGATAACTTATTGTAGCGTTTAAGTGATGAAATTAAGCAATTACCAAAATCGATGAATTACCTCCGTCGTATTAATTTTTATTTCCAAACTTGAAAAAATGGCTCGGTGGTAAAAGATTTGCCAACGATGAAGAGGGGAGTCTGCGGTTGATGGCCATTTTAAGGAGCTAGACATTTCTTACTATAATCAAGGTATCGATGCTATTAAATATGTTGAGAAATAAAGATAATTTTTACCAAATTTTTTGTGTGTTCTTTATTAGGTCGTCCAATTTTGGGACGATCCTCTTAATATTATTTAAAATTAGTAAAATATATTGCTGAAATCAGTAACAAAAACTAGGAAAAAAATTTTACTAAAAAATTTATTTGTACACTGATAATAATTCATGCATAAAAATACGAAAATAATGTCAAAATAACAAAATCTTTCATAAAATACACAAAAATTTGTTCATTTTACAAAAGATTTCGTTACTTTGACATTTTTTTCGTATTGTAAGCATGGATTATTATGAGTGTACAAAATCTGTAAATGGTGATATAAATATGTATTACGAATTTTCGTACTATCTTTTTATTTGAGTGTATTTTGTAAAATCTGGTTATAACTGGTTTATGGTATCTTACCCATTTTATACCAAGCACAGATTCCGTGAGAATTTTTTGACAAAACTTATGAAGATAGGTTGGTTTTAAAGTAACAATTTTCGGTAATTTTTATAGCCTAATCGCTCCCTCGAGTGGTGTTATATTTAACTAACATTGAAACTTTGATCTATGAAAATATATCTAAATATTTTGATTAGTGTTTTCGCACTATTTTTGGGAATTTCTTAAATATTTTTATATAGTAGAAATTTTTTAAATTGTTATTTCGTAACTCAAAATGCTCAACTTTTTATAGTTGAGAGAAAATAGCTCATAAATATGGGTACATTTTCTGCATACTTTCATTTTTACAATAAGGGAAAAATCTAGATTTGATCAGTAATTTTTTTTTATTGAAACATTTTTTTATTAAAATATATTTTTTTTAAATTTACTTTTAGACTAATTTTTTAGATCCTGCTGGTTAGCACAGCGTTAGTCTTGTATTTTTTGATTTTTCGTAAGGCGTTTAGAACTGATATGTCATTATTTTGTAATGACATGTAAGTACACTCAAAAAAAAAAAAAAAGAATATATTTAAGATTAACAAACGAGTACGAGTATAAAGCAAAGAGCATGAATACTAGGGTAATAACTTTTTGCGTTTTTTGCAAATATCAAATCTCCCCAGACAAAATCGTGTAGGGCATTTACAAATATTAAGAACTGCGTTTTTAGTTTTTCGCTATCGTTAAAAAAGGTTACGCACCAAACGCGATAAAGTTTTGAGTCAAACAAAGTTAAAAAAAAAACTTTTTTTATGCCTCAACGTCTGACCATCACATCTATTAATTAAGGCATGCTGATTTCAATAGTAAAGTCCGTTTTCGAGTCAATGGAATAGTTTTCTTCCAAATTTGCTTTTAATTTCCGCTATTTTTTTGCAGTTTTTTATATAAAAAAAATCTGTTTTCACATATTAAAAGGCATTTTAGAAATCGCTGTCGGTGCGTGTGGTTTTTTTTTACCAAATTGAACTGAAATAGTTTTTTTTTATCATTAATACAATATTTGCAATTAGAAAACCCCTGGGGATAATGTTGTCCAAAAAAAGTTATCACCCTAATGAACACACATACATTTTAAATAAATACTACCTCTGTTCCATATTATGGTATACATTTAAGGCGTTTTTTTTTTGTTATGTTATTCAAATTTCTTTATTAGTTAGTATTAAAGCATAAAATATATAGTTTTTTCAAAATCTCCGATTGCATAGAAATGTATACCAAATACGGAACACAGGTAGTATATTGTTGTAGTTTTTATATTCTTATGCTTGTGGTATTTTTGTTCCAAAGCATTGACTATTGCTGTCATGGTTGTTATTGCTGTTGTTTGTATCCTTTTATAAGTGTCACAAATACAAACATTCATGTTTATGTTTCAGTATGAATAACGGAAATGCAGTTAAAGTTATGCATGTTCTGTGCCACTAACATTACTAAAAAATATAACAACTACATCTGCATTTTATACATTCAAGCACGATATTTTTATAAATTTTTTACTTAACGAAATTACTATACGTCTAATTACACAGGAGGACAAAAATCGTAACTTTTAAAAATTAATAAGGATATGATGAACACCAATTGTATATATTTCAGGCATGCTGATTTCAATGGAGTACTTTATTTTTCGATCTGATACAGTTTTTCCAAAAAAAAATTCTTTAAAGTTTGGCGCATGTAAAAGCAGTTTTTTAAATATAATGTAGTTAAAATGCAATCAACCTGTTTCCTTTCTGTTAAAATCTAAACACAACACCTGTATTCTTAATTAAGGTATATAATTGATTCATAAAACTGTAAATTAAACTCGCTATTTAGTGTTTTTTTTTTTATTTTTCTAAATTTTAATAGTTTAAGCGAATTTTATTACTAATTTACCAATTGACCTTAACAAATGGTCATGCAGTAGAAAGAGCCTATTTGGAAGAGGTGTTTCACCAAGAAAACAATTGTTTTAATATGGAAAATAAACGTGCGATTTGTGAAAAAGTGCGATTTGTCAAAAATTTTATATGGAAGCATAGCTTTCGAGATGAACCCAAGAGACCAACTCTTAGTATAACTTGTGAATACCTTTGAAAAGTATATGTTCAAAAAATCAGTCAAAAAATTTTATAATTGGAATAGTTTTTCTAAACATTTTTAGCTTAAAATTTGGAAACATACGTTTGAAATGTTTTCACATATCATACTAAAAGCTCAACCTTGGGGTCATCCTGGAAAGCTATGGTCCAATGTAAAATGTTAGACAAATAACGAATTTTGTATAAAAACGCTGTGATAGAATAACTTTTTTTTTACTGATACAACTCATCTTAAATCACTCTTTCCACTGTGTGAACATTTGATTATGCCGTTTAATTTTTTAGCGATAGAATGCGCGAAAACTGAAAAAATTAGAAAAAAACGCTTAAGTGCTAGTTCAATTTGTATGAATCAAATATGTACCATAAATATTAATACTGGGCCTCTATTTTCGAAAATAAAACTTTTGAACGAACTATTTTTGATCTGGGATATTGTAGTTTGGTCCTTGATTCGAAATAATTATAATACTTGGTGTTATCATTATTAATATTTTTGTAGTTATTAATTAAAATAATAGTTTTCGAACGCTTTCACTCTATCACGAATGCCGTAATTTGGTCCCTCGTGTTGTCCTTAGATTTTAATAGAAAGAAATCAGATTTATTGCATTTGCAAATTTTTGTATATAAAAATAGCACGAATATGCGTCAAACTTTAAAGTCATTTTGCGGAAAAACTTTATCGTGGATCGACAAATACAGTACGCCAATGAAATTAGCATGCCCGAAATTTTTTTGAGGTCTAGTCGTGTTATTGTTTATATTAAATAATTGCATGCAAATGTATGTTTTTTTTCTAAATTCTAAGAGCAGGGTAAACAAAATATTTTGTCGAATAAAATAATTTGCGTTAAATAAATTTTGCATTAAATGCATATTTTGCTATAAATATTTCCCTTTAAATGCATATTTTTATTGCCAAACTCTGAAGACAGAAACACAAAAAAAGAATTAAACTAGTTTAAACATGCACCAATCGCAACCGTAGAAGTTAAGCGTTCACTTTATATTTTCAAAAACTGTTGGGGAACAAATAAAATAAGTTTTATATTTGAAATTGCAGTTCAAGCCACACTAAAAAAAATTGTAAAAAAAAAATAATTTATTTAAGTTTGCTTGTGTTCCAAGAAGACAATGACTGAAGTAAAACTTATTTTTAATAAAAATTATAACAAACTTATTTTTTTTTGTTATGTTTTTGGGTGTAATAGAACTAAAATAATAAATTTTAAGTTTATATTTTTTACTTTTTATTGCATATTTTAAGATTTTTTATGCATATTATAGGCATCTAAAATAAATGTTTTTTTAGTGCATGAAGTTTGTGTCCCTGGTAATAATGCATTGATTTCCTTTATTGTATTAAATTGGAAATTTGAAAGAATATACTGCAGGCGTATGATTAATATCTATTTAATAATGATAATTACCCTGTTAAAAATCTACATATATGGAACCATACATGAACACACATACATGTCCACATTCATACATACGTGATTCATATGTGTTCATAAACCATTCTTATATGTTCATGTGAGGAATCATATATGTTCACCTGTGTGTATTAACGAAAATTGAGCTAATATTTACATATATTAACATACATGACTATACATTTCCATACATGTTTATATGTGTACAATAACGAAAATTGAGGTAATATGCATGAATGACTTCATAGATATTCATAAATGGATGTATTTTTAACCGCGTATACACTTCATACATTTAATCGGCAATAGTCTCTGCTGCTGAGGCTGTAAAGTACCCATTGTTCCTTTATAATTATACAACAATATTATAATTTTAAATATATATTTTCACATCATAAAAAAAACTGCAACATACTTATTTTATTACTTTTTTGTATAAAATATATATTTTTTTTATTTGTTTTAAATAAAAACATTAACCTACCACATGCAAATAAATTAGGTCCATTTTATAACAACCACTAATTGTTGGCTTAAATACGCTAATAAAACCGGTAATAATAGTTAAAGCTAAAACCGAAAAATACAATTCATTAAAGTCAAAAACTTAATAAATTTAAACCGACCAACTAACCAACCAACCAACCAGCGAACCAAACAAACAATGAAGTAATGGTGTGTTCCTTTTGTTTTAAATTTAATTTTAGAAAACTGTTTAAATTTAAATAGCCACAGACAATAAATTTAAGAATAAATGCGGGAGAGAGTGGCAGACTAACAAGTAAACTACACTTCGTTGAAACCCACAACTCTTAATAAAACATTATAGGTCTGTAGAGGGGACAAAAAGTAAATAACATTTGCGAAGCAACATGCGAGGGTGCTTCCAAAATTAGACAATCTGAAGTGTAGATGGTGGCAGTAGTTTTAAAAAAATTACACAAACGTAATAAAACATGTGTTTTAACCTCATAAAACATGTGTTTTAACCTCATAAAACATATGTTTTAAGTTTCAAGGCGCCACGTTGTTTAGTATTTTTTTTCGTGCCATCAAAAATTAACGATCTCAGTGAATTTGTAAATATGGGAAAAATTGGTCATCGTAATGTTATTTAATACCTTCATTTGAAAGTTCGTAGTCCAACCAATAGTCGATCTAAATTCTACTCTGGGTTAGTCTGATCCTTCGTTTATGACTATAAAATATTAGACGGCAGAGTTGAAACGAGGCCGTACGAGCTGCCAAGACGAACACCGTGGTGGTCGGCCACCTCTTAGCGAGTAGAGCCAGGGTCGACACAGCGATAAGTGTGGCTAAGTGGAGTTCTGTCAATCACAGCATGCACAATGCATTGTTTAATTTTTCGATGCCTATTTTGGCGATATGGGCCAAATCTAAACTCAAAGCTAATCCTTACAAATTAATAAGTTTATAAATTATTTCTCTTACCAAAATGTAACCACAGGCCAAAATTGCCTTTTTTGTGCATTTACCTAAGAAGATACGGCGATTTTCGTTTTTCGAAAAACGCGAAACTGAGCGAACACGTTCCTAAACTTCAGCATATATTGATTAAACTTAAAGACTATGCTAATACTACACACAGAAAAATTGTTTGCTATTTGCTAACTAACTTTCGGTTAGTACGACTCCAATTATGTTATAACGAATTTCAGACGGTTGGCACAACTTAACATTAGTTTCCACAACGAAGTACGGTTAATTCAAGTGAATTTTAGTTGCAACACCCAAATTATTCATAAATCTAATGTAAATATCGTTGTACTAACTGAATTTATAAGTTGTTACCATTAATATACACTTTTCAATTCGGTTGGCACTTTATTTCTCTGTGTGTACTTGATATAATTTTTCTGCCAAATAAAAATCCGTCCATACGTTTTCAAGTTAGAAGATGTCCTTTACATATATGCCGCTTAGAATACTGTATGTCCTTGGAACAACATTAAAGGTTTTCTTAAAAGTTTAAGCTTCAATAATACTTTGTGTAAAGTAGCAACGGTTTTTATTCAGCATAAATATGATTTTCAGACTTTTGAAAATTAAGTTAATTTCAAAGTATTAATTTTTTGAAATAACATGAAATTTAAATTTTAATCCTTTCTTGCTTGCAAACCGTGACAAGCACACAAAAATTAATTCATAAAATTATTTGTAAATTTAGTTTTCCATCGATATGGCTTAAATTGTTATTATAAAAACTTCATTTGGCGCACTTCTTTCCATTTTAAATTACCCCCGCCTAGAGGCGGGTTTACCGGTTAGAGGGTGAAATATGCGGAACTAGTTCTATTTTTTTTTTATATTTTTCGTTTTTGTTTTCAAATTATTCGTAAAAATCTATTGAATTCCGAACCCACATAAAACTTCTAAAGTTAACTGTTCTGAAATATATGTACAACCGAAAATTTTTGTTTCGTAGACTCATAGGGGAATGTCAGGAAATACCTCTAAAATACCGTTATCGATGCAAAACCTTTTTAACTCACTATTGTTATCCTTTAAATGCCGTTACCGAAATAATGGATAACCGCATCGACTCGGTTACCATTTAATTTGTTGCCAATCGAATGTTTCGGTTGGTGCTACCGAATTTTTCGGTTGTTGCTACCGAATTTTTCGGTTGTGATAACAAACATTCGATTGACACAATCCGAATTTATGAAATGACAATAGAATCTCAACTGTCACAACAGAACTATTGGTATTAACTACAAAAAGATTTGTTAGCTACAACCGAACTATTCGATTGGCTACAAATGCGGTTGCTACGATCGATTATGTTTTCCGTGTGTAGTTTCATACAATGGTTACAAAGTTTTAAAGGAGTATAACTCTGGAACAGTAAGGACAGCTCAAAAAAATGTTATAAAACTTATTTTGAATTTTGGCATCTTTTAATCTGCTTCATTAGTTTATTTAATTTTTGTAGAAATTTTTAATGTTATAAAGCGTTATTAATAAAATTTTCAAAAATATGTAATATATGGTATTGCCGAAACTTATGGTTTATGTATATAAAAGTAGAATTTAGATATTTTTCTTTAAAAATGCTGAATAAAAAGCTACCAAAAATCATGGGAAAATTCGACTTGTGTGACCTCTAAAACTCAGCTCAAAAATATATTACCGCTTAAGTTTTCAAATTAAGCTTGAGCAGCCATTAAAGACGCAAAACAATTTTTTATTGCCACACACAAATGACATGTCCTAGGAAAAAATAGTGCTTACCAGAAGCGCTTCCGGAAGGCATTATTTGATAACGAAGCGCTTCCAAAGCAAATAAAGAAGGCACGATTTTTATTCACGATGCCCACTTGGTATGTCTCTTTTAAAGCACTTCTTTCATGTGCTCTTAGAAGCAATAAATTAATGCAATCTTAGGCACTAAGAAGCGCTTTTTTGTATGTTGCCAACATTAGTGCTTCATGGTATGCATACTTTATTGCTTCATTGTAAGCATTATTCACTGCTTTAAAGAAAGCATTCTCGGAAGCACGACAGAATGCCTTCCCTAATTGCTTTATAGTATGCAATGCGGTGAAGCGCTATTTTGGAAAGCATACAAATGTAGTTACTGCTTACCAAATCCAGGTTATTTTTTGCTGGGGTGCATTTGTAGGCAATAAGAATATGGTCCATTTTTGGTAATCTCTCACGTGATACTAAAAAAACTAAAAATATATAAAAATTTGATTTATTATTTTATGTGGTTATTTGCATTATTATTTTTTTTTTCAACAAAATAAATCCTCATGGACTTGTTATAAAAAGTGTGTTTTTAAATGCTTAACTAAATATTTATTTTATTATTTAAATATTGTGTCAATGGTTAGTTTAATATTCATTTAAACACATACACAGATGTATCTTTTTTTTTTTTAAATATATACCACAATTTAAAATAGAATTAATATGTACAACAGTTTATGGAAATAACTCACCTGCAAAAGAATTGTGTTTTTTTTTTTAATTATAACAAAAAATCAAAGTCCCAAGTGGAGCAATACTACGCTTCCAATTTGTAAATGTTTTCCCATATATTGTTTTCATCAAAACACACGTTTTGCTCAAAACGCGTAAGTGGAAACATAGTATAAGTGGAGGTTTGACTTTATTAGTAAATTATTTTAAAAGTCAGTTCCGGGAATATTCTAAATTTTTTACTGCAATGAGTGTTTGGCATTCTGTGTCCATTTATTTAAACAAATATCTGAAAAGAGATAAATAATATAGAAATTAATATAGTTAAAGAAATTATAAATTTAAATTCTTACAATATAATTTAAATAAACAATTTTGTTTAAACTATTTTAATAAATAAAATAATACTACTTACATCACTAAATTTTTAACGAAATATTAGTTAAGACTCTTTATTCCTCACAATAAAAAAAAATTAATATACCAAACATACAGGTACAATGCAACTTAAAATCTATTAGGAGAACAATCAACTAGAATAATAATGTTGTGTTTAAATATTAGTATACATGTCGGATTTCAATTGCATTGCAAGTTATAGCAGCATAAGCAGTTGGTCTGACAACTTGACCAATAAAAAATCTTTAAAATTTAAAGCTGTTGGCTAAACTTGTAAGAAAAAAAACTCATATTGTTCGGGTAATCAATTACCAACATGCTTTTTCAGTAAGTTGGTTGATATATACACTCATAGGAATAAACCTGTAAAAATAGGAAAAAAAGCTAAAAAAAATTAGTTAAAAATGAGCGTGCAGAAAGAACTGCTAAATTAGCAGATTTTTTTACTAAATACTAGTCATATAAAAGAATAGCAAAAATAATGTGTTTGAAGTTACAAATATTTAGTAATTTTAGTTAATTGAACAAAATAATCTGCTAAAATCAGAAACAACATTTACTAAATATTAGTAGACAAAAAAAAATTATTAAAAAATGTGAAATTTTTTAAGTTTGTCTTAGTTTTTTTTAAAATGAAATCAGCAATCTATAATTTTTTAGCAAAAATTTGTGTTGATTTTAGCAAAATAAACTGTTATTTGCATTCTACTATATGTGGGGCAAATATAGCAAAAATTTTGTCAATATTACAGTTTTTGTTTGCTATTTTGAGTCTAAAAATATTTAGTAAAAGTTTTTGCTAATTTTACAGAGTAAAATGCTATTTAAAA
Source organism: Delia radicum (assembly GCA_021234595.1). Taxonomy (NCBI): domain Eukaryota; kingdom Metazoa; phylum Arthropoda; class Insecta; order Diptera; family Anthomyiidae; genus Delia; species Delia radicum. Next base: position 48,806,919 of record CM037855.1, on the reverse strand, counting down.
TTAACTAAAATTCACATCGAATGTAAATAAAATTTTGTAAAATTAACAGATTTATTTTTGACGTTCTTATTTGATTAATATTTAACAAAAACCTCTGCTAAATTAACCAGTTTTTTCTGCAAGGTAATTTTTAACTAATTTTTTAGTAATTTTTTATGCTATTTATACAGGTTTATTTCTATGAGTGTATACTTGATCAAACCAGGAGTTGTTGTGGGTGGTGGATTAGAATGAGGCTGATGATGACCTTGTCGCTTAGGCCGAAATCTTAAATTTATTAACAATTAGTGTTTTCTATTTATACACTGATAGAAACAAATTAGTAAAATTATTGCTAACACTATTAAAAACTAGTTAAAAATTACGTTGCAGAAAAAACTGCTAAAATTATCAGATTTTTTTGCAAAATTTTATTAAAAAAAAATCATAAAAAGAATGAAATTTTAAAGTTTTTTTAAGATTTTTTTTATTGCGAATAAAAATCTGCCCTACTGAAATCAGCAATTTACAGTTTTTTAGCAAAAATTTCTGTTGATTTTAAAAACACATACTGCTATATGAATTCCACAAAATTTAAGGTAAATATAGCAAAAATTTTGTTGATATTACAGTTTTTGTTTGGCGTTTTAGGCTACAAATATTTAGTAAAGGTTTTTGGTAATTTTAGCCGATTAAATTTGCTACTTTCAATTAACTAAAATGCAACTCGAATATAACTCGAAAAGTTAACAGGTTAATTATTGCTAATCTTATTTTATTAATATTTATCAAAAAAATTGCTAATTTTAGCAGTTTTTTCTGCAACGTAATTTTAAAACAAATTTTTAGTAGCTTTTTCCGGTTTATTTCTATGACTGCAAAAATATCATTTTAATTATAATCTCAAAATTGACAATTCGAAATGAAATTTAATAAATTTTCATATAAATAGAAACATCTCAATTAAAATCTTTATTAAGATTTTTTGTTTTTCAGAAAAGCTCGTAGCTAATGAAAATTTGTTTTATAGATTTCAGTGATTTTTGTATAATTTTTTTAAAAGGCAAAAATTAGTTTGAAGTTATGACTATATCCTATCCCAGAAAAAAATAGTGTTTTAGCAAAAGCAGTTCCTGAAGGCATTATTTAATTACCGAGTGCTTTCAAAGCACTTGGTATGTCTCTTTAATGTGCTTTAAAAAGCAATAAATTCATGCCTTCGTAAGCAATAAAAAGCGTTTTTTTGTTGGTGTTGGCAACATTAATGCTTCATTGTATGCATTCTTTGCTGCTTTATTGTATGTATTATTTTCTGTTTCATTGTATGCATTATTCACTGCTTCAAAGAAGGCATTTAGGGAAGCACAAAATAATGCCTTCCCTAATTGCTTTATTGTATGTAAGGCGGTTAAGCGCTATTATGGAAGCATACAAATGTAGTCACTGCTAATTAAATCGAGGTTATTTTTTGCTGGGATATGTTTATTGCTGCAAAAATAAATGAAAATTTGATTTGTTTTAAATTTTGTACAAAAAATACAAAAAATAAATACCTTTAACAGGCGTCATCAGAACATGATAAATAATATTTATATTTTATTTTTGTTTTGTGTAAATAGTTGTGGCTTTTAGTCTTAAAATGATCTCATGACTGTCACATCCAGTCACAACTATGAATAGGTACGTAAATCTCTTAATTAGGGGGTACAAAAACGTTGTAAAGTATAAACAGTATTGGAAAAAATAACTAGGGATGATCAATAGTCTTATAAAATCTTTGGTATAAAATAGAATTTTTTTTTCAAAAATCGTTATGTTGTTTACCAAATAGGTGGCCTTAATTTGTACACATAGTTTTTCGCCATTATTTTCATGAAAATTGCCAGAATTGCAAAATAGTAAAAATTTGCACGAGATTTTCTTGGAAAAACTAATAGGGACGAAAATCAAAACAAATTTTTAAAACTAAATTTGCGTAAGATTTAGCAAACATTTTTGTAAAAAAAGTTTAAAAATAGCAAAAACTAAAAGAAAACATATATTTCATAAGTTTTTGTTGCATTTTCGTACTTTATTTTTTTTTAAATTTTCAGCGGAATATGGGTTCAAAAAATTCTATGAACTCTTGCTAAGAAAACATTCTTTAATTGCAAAAAAAAAAAAAAAAAAATTGTAAATAAACTACGAGCAGTTGCTTTTATAAATAATAAATATTTCTATGTCATTTGGTTAAAATTGAAGGCGTAACAAGAAAAATAAAGTAAAAAACCTATGCAAGATTCGGGTTTCTTTTATCAAGGGCCCTTAAAACTTCATTAATTTCTACAGTTTTTACTTGTAGAGTTGTAGAGTTAAAAACAGATTATATAAGGGTAATCGTTAGATCAAAAGTCCATTAAATTTAAAATCTCTGAGCAGAGAAACATCTTGATTTTGCAAATTACAAGAAAATTATATATATTATAAAAATGTTCTATAAATACCATGAATTGAAAATGAAAACTTTTAACCCTTTGACTATCCTTGTAGTTTACAGTATACACATATTTAAAAAATATAAAAAATTCAAAGTAGAAAAAGACATTTTTGTTTTAGTATTTTCAATAGGTTAAAAAAAAAAATCATTATATACATAATCTGTTCATCAATGAAATATGGTCGCTATATTTGACAACAAAGTCCGATTTTTTTTAATCAGCCTTTATCTCCGAAAAAATAGGCGTTTGATGTACCTCCTAAACTAGCAAAGCTATAAACTAAAAATTTGACGCGTAGCATCATCTAATGACCAGAAAAAAATTAAACAAAGAATTTTTGTATAATCGAATGGTTTAGTGGTAAAAATGGGATAAGAAGTTTCAAAAATTTGATTGTTTGGTCCATTTTCTGTAGGTTAGGGGGAGGAGGGGGCATATTTGCCAACCCTTTTCTATCTAACTTAAATACCCCAAACAAGGATCTGAAGTCCAAATATAAATATATCCACAAACAAAAAAGTCGGTAGTGAAAGGGTTAAAATAGCACTGAATTTCGTCTGGTGTTGGGCCAACAATCAGGATTAAAGTTAAAATAAAGGCTCATAATTTCCTTGCCATCTCCACAAATAAAATGCTATTAAACTCAAAGGCTATTCAACTCCGATAAAGTGCGAATTCAGGGCCGATTAAAAGTCAACATATATGCATCCATTTATGAACATGTATTAACTCATTTATGCTCATATATAAAGTGATTCAAGGTCATACATGTCCACATTCCACCATATATCAGTCATATATGTTCATAAGAGTTCATATGTGAACATATATATAAATATTACCTGAATTTCGTTAAAGAACACATATAACCATGTATGAAAATGTATAGACATGTATGTTTATATATGTAAATATTACCTCAATTTTCGTTAATGCACACAGATAAATATATATGATTCCTCATATGAACATACTAAAATGGTTTATAAACACATATTAATCATGTATGGATGCATGTGGACATATATGAAGCATGAGTACACAGAGAAAAATTTTGGCATTTGCCAACTGAAATTCGTTTAGTACGACTAAATTCGGTTGTTACAACTGAATATTGGTTTTCGCAACAAAATACGGTTATTACAACTGAACATTAGTTGCAAGACCCAAAATATTCAAAAATTACATTTAAATATGGTTGTACTAAACGAATTTATTTGTTGTTGCGACCACAATACATTTTCCAATTCGGTTGGTGCTTTTCTGCGTGTGTGTTCATGTATGTATACATATATGTCGATTTTAACATTGAACAAATAATTTCAGTTATGAAATAATTTGTTCAATGTTCGGTATAAAAATCAATGAGACATTACTGGGGAATATTAAAATAAATTTTATACAGAACTTCAAATTTTTTATCTAATTTTGATTTATAAAAAATGTATTCTTGAATATATTTTACAGCAGAAATTTGGCTTAATATTCTTTAATCTAAACAAAGTAGATGCTAAGAAGTCATTAAAATCAATTATTTGTCAATCAAAAACTTGTGTAATAAAAGATTTCACAAGATGTAGCGCTAAAAGTTGCGATATCACATAATGTTATAATCGTTCCTATTTCTTTTTCAAGCAAATCCCGATCAATTTTGACTTTTTTTGCAATTCTAGTAAATTCAATGAAAATAATCGCGGAAAGTTATTTGTTTAATGGAAGACTATTAGTTTTTACATGATCTAATGGTTTTTGAAAATAAAAAATCTATTTAAAAAAAAAAAAAATTATCAAATTATTTAAATACAAGCAATCGTCCCTATAATTTTATTCAACACTGTATATGAAGTATTTTGTGAACATTTTTCTGCGGCTTAAAGGCCCTTATTCGTTTTTTTTCACTTCATTTCTTATATAATTCCTTCTTTTTTTTAAAACTAAAAAAATAATCCTTTCAATTAAATTGATGATGCCATAGGGGTTTATAATTCAACCATCTGCAGTGCAGTGTTCGTTTTATTTTGTAATATTTTTTGTTCTCTTTTCTTAAAAAAATTCTTTTTTTTTTTTTGTTAAATTTACAATGAAAAAAAAATACTAGCCAACAAAAAATATACATCACGTACAAAAAACTTTCGTGAAATCTATGAAAAAAATCTAAGCTTATTGTTCTTTAACGAGAATGCATATACTCGTTGAAATATGTGTGCTAAAGTTTTTTTTTTTGCTTTTTTTGAAGTTTGAAAAAGTTTTTATTTAACAAATAATAGTTAAATAACAGTTGATTGAAATGTTGTACAAAAAATTTAAATTTAATTTAGCAAAACGTGTAAAAAAATGTTTGTTTGTATGTGTGTTATAAATGCTTAAAATACATAAATCATGCATTATTTATGCATTTTAAAATAGATGTTTTTATAAATTAAACACATTTGTCTATTTTGTTTATTTAACAAATAAAAAATCTCATAATTGCTTTTGTTAAAAAATTTTAAATTGGGTTGAAATATGCAGTAATTTTTTAATTGATTTATTAAAACAGAATTTACATAAAATCATAAAGCTAATTTTGTTTAAAATATTTACATATTCCATATAACTTTTTCATATTGTATAGAAAACACGACGTATGATTGTTATTTATAGTCATATTAAGTATACGTCTCATAGGCTCCTACAAAATTTGAACAAATGTTAGTTATATTATCATCTATCATATACGACATAAGTCTGTAACAGTATTCAAAAAAAAAAAAAAAAAAAAAAAAAAAATGGTAAAAAAATATAGTAAGTTCAAATTAAATTGTACATTAACTAAATTGATGATAAACTAACGATGTCATTTATCATTTAAGTATTTGTTTCTTTTGCTTTTAATGTAATATCCAAAGAAGGTGTATCTTATTCGCTGGTAAAATTAGCATTGTTTTGTTGCCCGATTCTAGAAAAAGACCATATACCACAAAATCTATCCAACCCATGGAAAATAGTTTATATATGTATATTCAGTTATAATTTTATATAATTAAATGTTTCATATTACCGGATGACTGGCTTCAAGGTATTCTTATAAAAATACTAGACCTTTCTCAATGTAAGAATTATAGGGGAATCTCGCTTCTTTTAATACCATCCAAAATACTTACGAAAATTCTTCTCAATAGAATAAGTCACACGATAGGAAATAAATTACGTAAGGAACACGCAGGTTTCCGGGCTCACAGGTCATATGTTGACCATATAAACACATTGAGAATCATCGCTGAACAAGCAGAAGAATGGCAGAGTAATATATATATCACCTTTGTTGACTACACTAGCGCATTTGACAGTATTTTCCGTTGCAAAATATGGGATCTCTTACAGAACACTGGTATTCCAACCAAGCTAATCAACCTAATAAGAGCTCAGTATGATGGCTTTCAAAGTAGAGTTTTGCATAATAATCGGCTCTCAGAACCATTCCTACCGAAAATCAGGTGTGAGGCAGGGATGTCTATTGTCCCCACTACTTTTTCTGCTTGTTATAGACAAGGTTTTTTATGACACACTTGCTAATCGTCGACGTGTCATCCAATGGACTTTGACCGGTCATCTCGAGTACTTAGACTATGCTTACGATATATGTTTTTTCTTCACCAAGCATTCGGATATGCAATCAAAACTTAATGATCTTGTTTTCCACTCTGCAAATGTTGGTCTGAAAATTAATACTGGGAAAACGAAGGCAATGAAAATAAGAGCCACAAACAACAACCCTTTTTTCATCGGCAACGAAACGGTTGAAATTATTCATAAATTCTGCTATCTGGGAAGCATGGTTTCATCAGAAGAAAGTGCTAAATCAGACATCGAACACAGAATCGGAAAGGCAAATAGTGCATTTTTTCAGCTGCGGTACATTTGGAACTCCAATATTATATCGGTCAAAACTAAGATAAATATTTTCAAGTCAAACGTTCTATCAGTTTTGCTTTACAGCTGCGAAACCTGGCTGACAACAGTAGCACTGAACTGCAAACTGCAAACTGCAGACCTTTACAAAGCGTTGCTTGCGTTATATACTGAAAATTTGGTGGCCAAACGTCATAAGCAATGAAGAATTGTATAGAAAATGCCAAATTGATCCCATTCCCATTATTATAAAGAGAAGAAAATTTAAATGGATCGGTCACATGCTTAGGAAGAACCCTGATGAAATAAGCCGTCAAGCACTAGATTGGAACCCACAAGGCAACAGAAGAAGAGGTCGGCCAAAGGCCACCTGGAAAAGAAGCTTGCTCAAAGATATTGAACACAGCGGAAGAAGCTGGAACGAGTTAAAACTACTAGCGAATGACAGAATATCTTGGAGAAATTTTGTAGAGGCCCTATGCTCCACAGGGAGTTAAGGGGAAATGAAGAAGAAGAAGATGTATAAATTTATATGCTACATGTTAAACTATAAATATTTGTATATAATTGTACAGAGATTTGTGTTGTTTCAAAAAATTTGTATATGGTGGCATATAATATAGCAATATTATAATTAAACTTAATATACCTAATTATATATTACTATATATACATTATAAATTTATATATGAGTTCGTATATAATTCGCAATAAATGTACATATATATTAAACAATGGGACATTTTCTCCCAAAAAAAAAAAAATTTCACGGTTCTCTTGAGGAAATTAAGAGAAAAGTTACGCCTCTCTCGCAACATACGTTAGCATAAGTTAGCATAAGAAAAGCAACATAAATACTGGAATTTAAAAAAGAGGGAAAAGGAACTACCACACGCAGAAAACAGTTTTGTAGTTGCAACCGAATTTTTTGCCAACCGAATTTTGTGGTTCCACGTACTATCACTATAATTACATTTTAGTGCTATTGTAACAACCGACATTTAGTTAAAAATTTAGAATTATTATTGTAGTTATTGAATATTTTATGTTGATGGACTATAATATTCTATAAATAGATTCACATGTGTTCAACACAATTTATTTAATTAATATAAAAGTTATATGCCTCGAACTGGGCTCGAACAGGCGATCTCCCGTTGTAAGGCAGTTACTTTACCTCTAGCCTAAACCCAATTGAAATATATTTTTTTAAATTTCAACCATGAATATTTTCTTGCTTCAAATTTAAATATTTGTTTAAAAATAGATTTGTATGTGCAATAGAAATTGGGTTGCTAATATCAATATTTTATTAGAGTTGCCAAAACTATAAAAAAATTTTATATTATTTTAAAATTATTTTATTAATAAAAAATTCTTCTCCGCGAACTGGGCTCGAACCGGCGACCTTCTGCTTGCCAGTCAATAGCTTTACCACTAGCCTAAACTCAAATTGAATTTGTATTTTCAAAACTCTACCTCGAATATTTTTTTTCTTTCTAGTTAAAATCTTAATGTCTAAAAATAGATTTGTATGTACAACAGAAATTGGGTTGCTAATCTTAATATTTTATTAGAGTTACCAAAGCTTTTGAAATACTTTATAATATTTTAAAATTGGTTACGAAAACTTATAAAGGGTCCGCCAAATAACTTTTTTTGAACTCCTGAACCAATTGGACTTTGTATGGCATCATACCAAGGTCTTTATGCAAAATTCGTCTCAATGATGTCTCCGAAATGTTCAATTGTTGAGAACGACGGTGAATTGATGTTGATGGCGCTTCACGCACACTTTCTGCAACAGCAGCAAATATTCTCGGGTGTACGCACTGTTTTTGGCTTTTTCACGCTTTGGTTTATTGATGAGGATGTCAGTATCTTTCACTTTTTTCACAAGATAACGAACATACCGACCATATTCGTTCAGCGGAAGGATAAAACTAATTATCTGTCAAATCAGACATGAGCTAAGTGTTACCATTCACGAAATAAGCACTAGTTGAAAAAAAACGTTAGATGGCAGACCCTTTATTTTAGATACAGTGATTGTTTTTTGCAGGCGAAAATAATATTCTATTTTAACTGCAAATATTTTATTCAAGGGATAAAATATCCTAAAAGTGGTTGGTTGTTGGTATTACAGGTAATGTAGAAGATAATATTTTTTCAATATTGCTTCAAAAAGTTCGCCATCTCTCCATCAGGTGGCGAGCAACAACTGTTCTAAGACTTATCATCTCGCGCAATTACAGTGTTGCCATGTCTGAAGCCCTTCATCTTTCCCCACCTTTCATCTCTATACTATCCCTTTCCAAAAAAAAACAACACACTAAATATAGGAAGTATTTCCTGAGTGTTGCCTCTCTTTAAAAAAAAAAAAAAAAATATAGTTTAATTATTCTGATGATGAATTTTAAGTACTTACAATTGAAATTATTGTATAATGATTAAATTTTGTTGGTTACAATGGAACTCCAACCAATTTATTCCCTGTGTGCAAATATTAGTATTTCCAGTCAACTTTTAAATAAAATTTGGTTAGCAATTGTGTACGGTAGAAGTAACCATTTTTTTGTGAAAATACAAGAGAATTGGTATCTATCGCTATAGAGCCATGATTACTGATTTTTTCGTTCACCAATTGAACAACCATGATGTGCGTTCGAAATGTAACGTTCGGACCAGCATCGCTTTTAAAGAAGTCCGGACCAATGATTGCACCAGCCCATAAAGCACACCAAACAGACAGTTTTTCTGGATGTCATACATGAAGTTCGTACATATTCATATATGTGGATTTTTAACCGGGTTTTTTTTAATACATAAAAGCAACAGCCAATGTATTTTAAATAAGAATAATCCGATGACAATTTTGAAAATATGGCCATTTAAGGTTTTTGTGATTTTTCATAATTAAAACCGTGAACAAATCGCGATCTTTCGAAAATTAAAAAAAGAACTACTAGTATGAAGATGTGCTATAAGCCTTTATGGAGTAATTTGAAGACCCTTTGTCAGTTCTCTTGTGATGTCTCATGATATATTAAATGTGTTAAACTTAGTTTCTTGACAAAACAAATGTTAATGTTAAATGTTAATGGAATGTTCATTGTTACTATATCTATAGTACAATATAAAATAGCAAAATTAATGATTTAAACAAAAGAAGAATGCGAAATTAACTACAATAAGGAAAAATTAATTAGTTAAATTATATACCAAAGGTCTGAGTGAATGTTTTGCAAAACATTCTCTTGTGTATACTGATGACAGCTTTGACGATTTTTAACACTAAAAGTAGCAAAAAAAAAAGATTATTTTGCTTAAAAAATGCAAACTTTTTTCATAGGATACTATAATTTTTTCGATATTTTTAAACAAAAATGCTGTGGTTGTAAAAAAAAATGTTTTACGAATGTTTCACAAGACATTCATGCAGGTATTTGTTATATAGACATTGTTATAATAACTAAGGTGTGCATTCGAAAAAATATTAACACAGAAAAAATTTAACAAAAGGTTAAATACAAAACTTATATATTAGTTTCCAAGCAAAAAAAAACATCAGTTTTATTCTCCCTCGATAAATTTATTCACCTCTTCAGGAAACCCTCTCAGTAAGGACTTTAAAGTATTTTCTGTAACCTTCTCGGATCAGGTTTTTCAGCTCTGCTTGAAATCGTCCATGCCATGGAACAACCTTTTTGTGGCATTTAATTCTCTTTTAGCAAGAGCCCCAATATCATTCAACTGGTCTTAGCTCCGGCTGGTTTGGGGGATTTGCCTTGCTTGATACAAAAGCAATGTTATATACTTCATACCACTCAAGGGCTCTCTTACTGTAGTGGCAAGATGCCAAGTCAGGCCAGAAGTATGTGGACATAATGTGTTGGCGTATAAATGGAATCAGGCTTTTTTCCAAACATTCTTTTATATAAATTTCGGGTTTTATTGTTCCTGTTGTTACAAAAATTGGCTTGCTCCTTTTTCCACAACTGCATATTGTCATATCAGGAGCTTTTTATGGAATATTTTTTATCATACGATCACGTTTTCTTCCTGAGTCAGGTTTTTTCTTAATAGTAAAGTCTCCATAAGCCGTTGCATTATTTTTAAATTCCTTGGCTAATTTTTGTATATGTCCAAGAATGATTTTGTTGAAAATATTCAATTATTTGTAAATGAAACTTTATTTGTATCACTCATTTTGTGAAAAATTTAAAACACAAATGTAAGATTGCATTAATTTATTTACTGACATATTTTTAAAAGTATACTAAGATCAAATAAATTGTATAGAAATCCTATGATGAAAGTTATAAGAGAAAACGCATGTTAAGATTTTTTCGAACGCACACCTCACATACTACTACATATTTGTTATATGTTGATGTTAATGTTAATTATATATTTTTATTATCAACATATTGTGTACGGTAAGCCCCGATTTACGGATTTTGTTTTTAAATATAAGAAAATAAACTAAAAACTTTTAACTGATCTCTAATTGTTCTAAATCTCGTAAATAGTACCGTAAAAATTGAAGTGAAGATTTAATTATCTGGAAACTCTGACCTGCCACAAATATGTTTATTTTTCAAAAGTTTCTGGTTCGAATTTTTGTTGATTTTGTTGATTTACTAGTTCCAGGGATTGAAATTAATTTAATTTATTTATTAATTTCAATATCATTTTTTACCTAGGAGTATAGGTTTTTAAAAGGTCCCAGGTTTTTTCTATGCAATTTGACATTTGATTTCGTGCATCGATTTCCGTGAGAGATAAAACTTATTTTATTTTCTTACCGGAAATTCTTATTCTCTTGTTTTTACACTCAAATTGTTCTACTAATGTTGCTACATTTTTACAAAATTATAACCAATTGTGAATGATAAAAAGAAAGTAACACTATTCGAAGGTTCAAAAAATGGCTTTAAACCACATCTTTTTTTAATGTACCTATCTGTGTACGCTGAATTCAAATCTGGAAAAAATTTCTAATTTGCAGTATTTGAAATAGGGCTGTTTTTATATTTACAACATTCACCCCATTTTCCGTAAATTTTGCTTAATTTTTCGAAATTTTATCGCAAAATCATAATTTTTTTTTTTTTTAAATAAAAATCTACACTAAATTGTTTTAAATTTGAGTACAATCGTATCAGTGTTTGTATCAGGATATCAAGGAAGTTAAAAATTGTACTTTTTTCGTTTTATCATTATACATTTTATGAGTACTGAAAAATGTTAAAGTTTTATTTTTGTTTATAAACCAGACATTCCAGTAAACGATTTTCGGTATTAAAATCGCAAATCCATTGAAAATTTCATAAAATATTTGAAAAGAACTTAAAATTATAACATATTTAACACATGCTTTTAATATTTAGAAACCAATAGCGATACGATGTTCTCAATAGAAAGATATTTTTTTTTTCAAGATTTATATTCTTAAAAATATTTCATGAAAAAATCGCTTTTTCCATAAACATGTTAACCTTCCATTCTGAATTTTTTATATGTTTTAAAGAACCTGTTGATCAATATGCAAACAGAAATTTAAGGAAAAGCTATGTATATTGAGATATTTGTGATACAAGGACTTTTTTTTAGGTTTTTTTTATCCTTTTTCAAAAGCGTATCATAAATCATAGCTAGACATATCTCAGAGAAGACAAAATAGGGGTTTAAGTGAGGTCCCTGGTAAGAAAGATTATATCTAATCAGATCTGACTAGATATGATTGAATCTGATTGGATATGATTGAATATAATAAGATTCTGGTGCCAGATCTGATCATATGTGGTAAGATATAGCAATTGAGGTACACGTTATGCCCAGATCTGGGATATTGCATAATTCTCGTGTCCAGATATGAGCACATCTGGTAATATTGGATAATATCTGGTGCCAGAGCTGTTCATAGCTAAAATCCCTTAGTAAATATATAACATCCGCATATAAAAGTAATAGAATTTGTAATGAGAAATGTAAGTACTTGACATTACCAAATATATTCTTATATAACCACTTATTTGGTAATGTTTTCCTACACTGGGAAAATTATAATGAGGGATTGGTGTATTTGTGTGTGTGCGTATGTATCTTACAATTTTGACGAGTTTAGTGATATATTAAATATATCACTAATTAACTAATGATTTATGTTAACTAAATAAAGTATTTTTTTTACTTATTTTCAAAAGCAAAGAGAAGAAAAAATATAAACTTTAACTGTATAAAATCTTTAATCTTTAAATATTTGAACAAGTTTCTATTTATTTTAATAGTCAAATATTTATATTATTATTATAAATATTTTCTTATTTCTTAAAAGAAAAACTCTTAAGAAATATTACAATTTTATAGTTACAACATTCTTCATAAATTCTACATTTATTCGTACTTTTACAATTGTGATTTAGAGATTATTGTAGTAGTAGTAGTAGTAGAAAATAATATAGTTATTGTTTAAACTGTTTTTTTTTTCTTCTAAACTGTGTTGGTTGCATTTCTGGGGGAAAAAAAATAATACAGAAAAAACATTTTTAAACAAAAACCTAATCATGGTACAGTGGTTGTTACAACTGCATATAGTTAAATGTAATTTTTTTTGTAAATATTTTACAAAAAAAGTAACAACTGAAATGTAAAACAAATAGAAATTTATTGCCTAGAATTTATGACAAGTTAGTGTTTCTTGAATAAATTACAACTAACAATTTTTACATTTAAATAAAACGAACAAAAAAGTATTAACACAAAAATTCTCTGCAAATATATAGACCATGTATAAAATGAAAATTTAGTACAAGCATAAAATATTATAGAACAATGCTTTTATCATATTCTAACTAGATTTTCGGGGAATTATTTCATAGTTTACAGCGAAATATATTGTCTTTATAACTTCTATCATAACATTCCCATACGCTGATGCTGAAGTTAAATTTATGCACGCGCCCGTTTAAAAAAGTTAATATATGATCATATATATTTTTTATATGATCATATATGGTCATCCATATATGTACGTTAGAGCGTCCCTTAAAAGTTAAATGTTAGAAATGTTGAGACGCTACCCTCTAATTTTTTTGTATTTGTCTTGAAAATAACTCATGTGCAATTTTACGCCCCTACGACCACGCATTTTACATCACGTTTCTTAAAATTCAAAAGTAGTAAGCAAATCTTTAACGTTTTTTGAAAATTGAAAGGTCCACATGGGTTAATAATGTTCGAAATATTTTTATTTTTAACTTTGAGCAATGCTTATAAAATAAAACTATAAAAGTTACAAAAGTAGCTAATTTTTGATTTAAAATATTTTATGGCAACAAATAAGCCTTTTTATTACTAAAAAACACAATTTTTCTCGAAATCCGTAAAATTTAAATCGTTGCCCTACCCAAGTGTACTGGGGGATATTTTTAATTTTTTTATTTTCAATCTCTTAGATGTTTTAAACAAGTTTAAGCAATAAAAATCTAAATTGTTTCGATTTTGTTGAAGAAATTTTTTTAAAATTTGAAATTGGAGATTTGAAAAACACCCCAACAATTTTGTTCGTTTTTGACATCACCGTAGGACAGGTTAACGCCATCCAAAACAAAAAACTTCTTTATGGCTCACAATTATGAGTGTATTAAATAAAAAAATTATGTTTCAGTAATCAATTTTAAAAACGTTTAAAATTTGAGCTCGAATTTCTTGCTGAAGTGATATTTGGCACTTTAGTGGTCTGGGGAATTATTTATTACTGGGGTAATTTTAAGCGATTTTATATTTTTATACCTTTTTGAATACATAATTTTATCTTAATCTCGATTAATTTATCATCTAGAGTAAAAACTATTGCAATATTGCAAAAAAAAACAGCATAACTAAAAAAAATATCGATTTTTCCCATATAAACGCATGTTTTGATCTTTAAGGTCCTATCGGGTAGGGAAGGCATGGTCGTAGGGGCGTAACATTTCACGAGTTATTTTCAAGACAAATACAAAAAAAAAATAGAGGGTAGCGTCTCAACATTTCTAACATTTAATCTTGTAGAACACCTTAAGGGACACTATAATGTACTTAGATACTATAAAAATTAACCTTTATTTCCACATATGTTATATGGTTATATATGTTCATATATTATTTGATATTTTCTTCCATATACGTTTATACATTACATATTTGTTGTATTTTTCTTTCGAAATAAAAAAAAACACAACATTATTTAAAAGGCATAATTGCTAAAAAAAAGTGGATTCAAATGGCAAAACATGTATATTATGTATTTATATCAACGCAAACAGTCTGTTTATTCTCGCATCAGTACAAAATAGTTGAGGATAATATGACAATTTTCAAAAATAATTTATAAAATCTTTGAATCAATTTAATTTTATTTGAATCATAATTAAATTTTACTAATTACCCAGTAAAATAGTAAAATCCAAATAACTGGTTGCAGAACAGCTTATACTGTATTATAACAGGTTCTAATTTCGGTTCTGCAACTGGTTCTTTTTATATGGAGTTTGTCCAATTTGCAATAGGTTCTTTACCTCCAAACAAGAACAGGTTGCTTTAGAACCGGTTCTAGAACCAGTTATAGAACTGGTTCTGGGACAGTAACACCTTACATTTCGGCTCCCTGGAACCTGTTCTAGAACCGGTTCCATGTAACCGGTTGTAAAAGAAGTTGTTCTAGAACAGGTTCAGAGGTAATCTGTTCTAAAAAATTTTGCTGGGTATGATCGTTTTTCTTAGAAATTTTAAATTTATAAAAAGAAATAATTATTTAAACGGCATATTTCTAATAAAAAACTTCCTTTAAATGTTAACAAATTTATATAATGTCAGCTCAAATATTATATCTTGTACACAGAATAAATGAACAACCCAAAATATCTAATTAAAGACTTAATTTGAAATTAATTTCTTTCTTAACAAATATTTAATTGAATCAATTAATATTTGAGTTGACTTTTAAATATATAAATACATATTTTATTTTGGACACAATTCTCAAATACTTTTTTCATAAACTGAAGGTTAAATAAAAAAGTTTTATGTAAAAAATACCAAATGCATTTGAAGTTTACAAGCAAAACAAACACACACACAGACACACAAACAGGAAACAGCATTAACAAAAACACATATCCAAACACACTTTTTATGTGAGTAACATAATTTTTTTTTTTGTTTTTGCAGATAGTTAATAATGACTTTTTTTTCTTTTTAATTTTCAATTAAAATTGTAAAAGTTGCAAAATCAATTAAGATATTAATTGATTTTATATATTTTTTAATTGAAACCCGTTTTTTGTTTTTTCTGTGCATGAAAATTTTTATTAGAAATTTGTAAGTTACAAATTCATAATTCAATGCCACTACATTATATAGAAAAAAACTAATTCGTTTTCTCTTACATTTAATGAAACTTATAGTTTTCTCTTTATTAGTGATTTAATTATGATTTTAAACTTGAAAAATTCTTACCTAAAACTATTCAAAAGAAAGCTACTGAATCATTTTCTTAGCTTTCGTTAAAGATATATCTGTATCAATTTTAAATAGCTAGCATTTGTCAAGCATTTTTAAGATATTAAAGAATTCTTGTACAAGGTGGAGCAAAAATAACCTTCCGATGTTTTTTGGCTGTAATTTATAAAAAAATGAAAAACTTTGATTCTTCTTGTGGATTATTTTTATTTGGTATTTTATTTTTTTTTACATCAAGTCGAGAATATGATGTCATGTAAATGGCCGCCGCCACAGTTGATTGTCATTTGAGCCCTTTTTATGGCATTTTCCATCACTGTGGCCAAAACTTCCGGCGATAGGTCCTCACATTCTTGACGGATATTGTCTTTAAGAGCTGCAAGAGTCTGAGGCTTGTTGACATAAACCCGCGACTTCAAAAAGCCCCACAAAAAGAAGTCTGGAGCGGCCAAATCAGGCGATCTTGCTGGCCAGTGCAAATCGCCAAAACGGGAGATTAGGCGCCCGGGAAATGCATCCTTCAGCATATCGGTTGTGGCACGTGCAGTGTGTGCCGTTGCACCGTCCTGTTGGAACCACATGTTTTCCAATCCCAATTCATCAAGTTGCGGCAAAAAGAACTCGTTGATCATTGCTCTGTAGCGCTCACCATTCACAGCAACCGTTTGGCCCGCGACGTCTTCGAAGAAAAAAGGTCCGATGACTCCTCCAGCGAAAACAGCACACCATACAGTGACTTTGAGCGGGTGTAATGGCTCTTCGTGGGTTACACGCGGATTTTCAGTGCCCCAGAAGCGTAAATTTTGCTTATTTACGTACCCGCTAAGATGGAAATGGGCCTCATCACTCATGATTATTTTTGATGAAAAATCATCTTCCTCTTGGTGGTGATTAAGGATGGCTTGAGCGTATGTTACGCGCAATTGGCGGTCAGCAGCTAACAGCTGATGCACCGTCTGGACTTTGTACGGAAACATCTTCAAATCTTGTACCAATATTCGCTGTAAAGACCGTCGACTGATACCCATTTGCGTGGCACGTCGTCTGGTCGATGTCGACGGCGCTTCCATGACATCCTCGGCTACAGCAGCAATATTCTCTGCAGAACGGCTACTCCGGGGTCTGCCACGCCTGGCAGCATCTCGTGTTGTGCCAGTCTCTTCGAGGCGAGCGGCTAAACGTCGCAGTGTTTCACCAGTAGGCGTTGGACGGCCAGGAAATCTGCGACGAAATTCACGTTGTGCCAAAGTCACCGACCGATTATTGGTCAAATAAATAGTCACCAATATTCCGCGTTCTGGAGCAGTGTAGCGTAACATTGTGTATTTCGCATGTGTTTACTACACAAATGTCAAAACAGAACTGACATTAGGGGCCAATCGCAAAATTTATAGCATTTTCTGATAGGAGGATTACTTTTGCGCCACCTTGTAAAACCACTTTAATTTTTATAATATTCGAAATAAACAAATTTTGATATAACGCTTGTACTTGTATGTGCGCTCATAAAGTCAACAATAATTACTACACAGAAAAAACTAAAAAAACGGGTTTCAACTAAAAAAATTATTGAATCAATTAATATTTTAATTGATAAAGCTTGTCTTTGTAATGCTGATGTGTATGTATGCGTGTTTGTGTATGTGCATTTGATATTTAATACTGAAACTTTTCTATTTAACCTACAATTTATGAAAAAGTAATTTGAGAATTATGTCTTTAAAAAAATATGTATTTATATATTTAAAAGTCAATTGAAATATTAATTGATTCAATTAAATATTTGTTTATAAACAAATATAATTGAAATCAAACCTTTAATTATATATTTTAGGTTGATATTTTTTTCTGTGTAATTACATTTTTTACTTCTGAACCCACTGCAATTTTAAAATATGAGTTAGATGCGTTAATTTTGTCGTAATGAAAACAAAAATAATCACAAATCCCAAATAACTCCGATTTTTTACTGGCAAGAAGATTACTCTAGTAGGAATTCCCTACTGATGAACTTCAGTTTAAGTACCCAGCAAAACCACACATTACCAAATCATGGGTAAAGTAATGTATCGCTATAGGGCTTCATGCATTACTTTACACGTTACTTCACTGATAAACTATACAGGCGATGAGCCTCAAAGTAACTCATTACCTTGTAGGGGGTAAAGTAACTGGTTACTTATATGGTTACATGGTGGGAAAAAGTAATGTGTCTATAAATAGATTTTCATAAAAAAATGCATAGCAATTTTTTTTACAGATATTTTTTTTTAATTAAATAAATAACCTTTTTTTTTATTAAATAAATAATATGGTCATGCTGGGATTCGAACCTGGGGTCTCTGGTATTTAACAATTAGTTAGGCGAGAACTCTACCAACTGAGCTATCGATACATACAATATTTTATTGCTTAAAATGTAGATGAGTTGTTGTGCTTCGTGTTTTCGTTCGTGATATCAAAAATATACACCTTGCTATTATGCTTACAAAAAATCACAAAGTAATGTGTCTATAAATAGATTTTCAAAAATATATATTAATAATTACTTTACGTTTATAATTCATGCATTATGTAATTGATGATCGGTAAGTCATTATTTTATGTATTGAAGTAATGTAAAATGTAATGAGGTCTCATTACAAGGTAATCCATGAGTGTTCAATTATCGGTAACTCATTACTTTTTGTTGGAAAATAATGATACAGGTAAGGAGTACACATTACAAGGTAATGCATTACTTTATCGCACCCATTACCAAAGTTTTGCTGGGTATGTGCTACAAAAAAATATATGAATCGTAGTTCATATGCATGGGATTAAGAATTTAAGGGATATACAATCCATATTTGAAATTTGTTTTAAAAACTGATGGGATATACCATTTTTATATGTTTTAAAATCGTATCCGTAATTTTTACAACTTTAAACAAATACCTTATATAAATAAAACTATATAATTTAATACTACATTTATACTAGAACCAAAAGATAGTAGTTTCTGAAAACTTTTAGTTTTTGATTAAAAATTTGTACAGAATTTCACAAGTACTAGTAGTTTTTAATAACTACACGTTTTTGGTTCTAGTCTAAATGTAGTATAATAAAAAAAATGGGAATATTTTTTTGTCCGCATATGAGTACATCTTGGATATATGGAGTTACATATTGTTCCATATGATTTATTTTTGCTCACAAAGGATTCCATATACTTCCATATTTGTCCATATATGACAGCCTTATGCGTATATGAAATAACATATTCTTCCATATATGTTCATATATGAGTCGCTTTTGAAATATGAAATCGCATTTTCTTTCATACATGAGTTCCGTTACAATATAGGGAGTCACATAAAACATGTATGTAAATATTTGCCCATATATGCATCTATATATGCACATATTTAAACATATATGAACCGGGCATGTAACAAAATATTTTGTGAATTTTTGCATTAGTATATAAAATTATGTGCGAAAAATGAGAACATCTAATTGCATCATATTAGATCTAATCTAATACAATTAGACATTATTTGATACAATTAGATCTAAATTCGAATTTTGTGCATATGTACCAAATTATGTATAATGTGATACATTTACATCCAACTAGATACAATTTTATATAAATATGAACCAAAAATCAATAAAATATGCTCGTACATTTCGGGATTTTAAAAATTCGATTTATTATTCGAGCTCGTTGGGGTAAAAATGAAATCCAATACAAATGTCTAACAAATGAAAACTAGATGCTATGTTCAGTGTTACAAATGTTTTTCTTTGTTTTATTTTAATTAAAACTTAAAATGAATTTATACAAAATATTAAAGCAATTAAACTGAAAATATGTATCAAAAAAATCCCCAAAATTTTGCATTTATAGCAAAATACGCAAACAAATGCATTTATAAAAAAATATGCAAACACTATACAACAACAATTCGGAGAAGTATTTGGTCGAAATCGATTTTTCGACACTGACTGCAAGCATGCTTTTGCATGAAATTCCTTGCCCTTGTAATTGTATATAGGTCGATATATAATTATATATTTTTACATATTGCACTGTAAGAAGTGTAATATAAATAACTGTATCAAATAATATATAACTATATTAAAATCTTTTTACTTGGGTATGAGAAAAATGTAATTTAAATAACGACTTTAAAATATTTGACTTTAATTGTTTTTCAATTATAAACAATTACAAATACATTTGCCCACACATATTTCCTTACATTTGTATGAGCTTTTCTTCTTTGCTTTGTTCTTTTTTAATGAGAATGTTTATCAATAATTTCAGAGATTAACAGACAGACAATCAGTGAAGAACAAAGACAATTGTATAATGAGCTTAAAAAAAGGCAAGAACAAATTAGTAGCGATTGTA
Organism: Delia radicum; assembly: GCA_021234595.1. Classification (NCBI taxonomy): domain Eukaryota; kingdom Metazoa; phylum Arthropoda; class Insecta; order Diptera; family Anthomyiidae; genus Delia; species Delia radicum. Next base: position 48,786,666 of record CM037855.1, on the reverse strand, counting down.
AAATCAAATTACAATTCTCAATACTGATAACCAAAGCAGCGACTTTCATGCACTAAAAAATTGGGAATATGCGAATTAAATATGTACTAAAAAATTCAAAATATGCACTGAAAATTTATGAATTTTTAAAAATCGATTTATTACTCCAGAGAGTTGTTGTAAAAATGAACTCCAATATAAATGTCGAACAAATGACAACTTATGACCAATATTATTAATAATTTTTTGATTCGAAAACGATGTTCGGCAAAACTGTTTTAGGCAATTGACATGATATACGTTCGTGAACGACTTAGTTCAATTGATCTGGTCTTTACTTTGAACTAGTGAGCTAGTTCAAAATCGCAGTCTTCAGCTCTTTTAGGCCTTTCGCTCTTTTTGTTCTTTTTTGTCATTTGAGCAACATTTTTTTCCTTCTGTTGCTTTTGAATTTAATTTTTTTTTCTCAATGTTGCCAGCTTAATCTTTTTAATGTTTAACAGAAATGTCTAATATGAATAATTCGCTTAAATATTATCAAGCAAACCTTGTAATGAACGATTTAACAAAATTGTCAAACATTGATTGAACTAGAAGAGCGACCATGTTTATTGAGACCAATTAAACTAGAAAGAGTGTTCACTCACCCAAACGAACTAGTGTGCCCAAGTCTACTGATGACTGACCGACTCAACATACGAAAACACATCAAAAGTGCGTGTTTATGATTGTGTGTGTGTGTGGTTGGTTGATTGTTGTTTCAGTTGCTCATTCAATTGTTAAAGAATACAATTGAAATTGAGGTTAATGCCTGTTAACTGCTTGTTTAAACATTCTTGTATTGTGTGTCTGAGTTCTGAGAAAATCATATATACATTTAAGATTGTTCAACGATTTTGACTAAATGAAAATGAAATAAAGTAATGAAAACCATACAAATACCAGCTTCTCTTGTTAACATTTTTGGCCATAATAATAGGTTTACAACACAAAAAATTGTAAAATGTCCATTTTTTTTTCTTCAAAGTTGTTATGTTCTGATTTTTGTTGTTGAAATTTTTTGTTCTTTACAAAAGAAAAAATAAAACAAGGGTCAATTTTGTAAAATTTTATTATATACATTTTTACCGCCTTTGGCATGCTAAAGTATGTAGTAGCACCTATTTACTATACAGGGTGTTGAATATAATTTTTACAAGATTTTGATATAATTGTATTGGTGAATTTGTGTAATTTTTTAACTTTACTTATAACACAGTCTTTCGGTATTATTTTAAAGTGCTCTTAATTCGAAGTTTTTTTTTTTAAATATATCGTGATATCCCAAAAGTGCTTACCCAGAAGCGTTTCCAGAATTCATTATTTAATTATGAAGCGCTTCCAAAGCATATCCAGAAGGCATGGTTTTTGTTCACGATGGTATGTCTCTTTTAAGCAGGTGAAAAGCGCTTCTTTCATGTGCTCTTAGAAGCAATAAATTCATGCCTTCTTAGGCAATAAGAAGCACTTTTTGGTATGTTGACAAAATTAATGCTTCATGGTATGCATTCATTATTGCCTCATTGTATGCATTATTCACTGCTTCAAAGAAGGCATTTTGGGAAGCACTACAGAATGCCTTCCGTAATTGCTTTGTAGTATGCAAGGCGGTGAAGCGCATCAAAAATATTTTTGCTGTGATCTATGATACATTACAAATTAAATTGACCAAGGGATTATGTACGACTTCTTTTGTTAAATTTATAATTTTTTTTCGTATTTTCAAACGCGATATTTCCACAAACGTTAGAGGTAAGAACCCAAAACTGGTACGATAATATACTTATATGACACTTACTTTTCTGCATATAATTGAAGGTGGTAGAGGTCGAAAATTGCATACTTTTTGATGGTTTTACATGGAATGAGTCTATAGTTGCTTTAAATAGAATGAAATAAACCGAAAAAAACGTAAAATGGGGTAATTTTTGACCCCGCTTAGAACAAAAAAACACTCCCCAGCTAAAAAAAAGGGTCTTTTAAATTTTTATTCTCTACAACATATTCGAAGCTCATTAAGATCTGCCAGCTGGGTGGGGATATCTCCCTTGTGAGTACATGAACCGATTTTAATGATTTTTTTTTTTTTTTGTACTGATATGAACAATTTTGTTGTCATATTTTTTTTTTGTTTTAAAAAACAATTTCAAGGATTAAAAAATCATAGTCAAAATACTTAAAAGGCCATGTAAAGATTAAAAACAAAACTAAGTTTTGATGTAAAAATAATTTTAGAAAAAACTAAATTCAGAAGGATTAACATATCTTACTTTGTTTCCACAATAAAAAAGCTGACTGATAATTTATATTGGGAATGTACGTTTTTGTGTTTAAAAAAAAAATTATTTTTTTTGGTTTTAGCCACTTTTGTGCCTTACTTCTGAATTATTTTAGAAATGTTAATAATATTGATTATTTTGTGAACCATCAAAAGAAGACTCCTAGAAATTTTTATTTTTTAGGCTTCTGGATTTTTTTTAATATATTTATTTTAGTATTTTTTGATTCCAAAAAGAATGATGTTTAGAATGATACATTTTCATACGAAAGTTGAAATTTTTATTCTTATATTTCTAAACAAATATTGATTAATTTTTGTGCCTGTTTTATGGTTGTGCTGCTCACTTTCTGATTACTTTAATTTTGTCATAATATATTTATGTTAAACTGTAAGTAGTAACATTACTTTTAAAATTATAAAAAAAAGAAATTGTGTGGTACACTCATCCATGCAACAACGTGTTGTAAAATGTACAATAAAGCCGTAATATGCATGTTGGTATGCAAGTCCAAAGTAATGTTAGTTTATAGTATGTTTGTATATACCATATATATGTACATACATTCCGACGACATATGAATGGAATATAGGTTTTTAGCATGTTTCCTACATTTTTCCTACGGATTTTTTTTTTTTTTGTTGTTCTTGTTGCTGTTATTGCCTACATGCAGTATATAAAAAAAATCAAATTTAAATTCCATTGTAGTCGTTGGCAATTATTTTGTATTATGAGCCACGAGTGTAAGTAAAAAGCTGTATAAGTTACTACATGGTAAGAACTTACTAGGCAACATATAACTACATATGCATATAACGCACGCACACACATACATGTGTATTTAATTATATAGTTCAGTCTCTTTAAACATTTTATGCAGTAAAACATACATCATTGTGTTATGCTACATACTCATAAAGAAAAAAAGCCCCAAAAAAAAAAAACACATACTCATAAACTACACACACACATGCCTATACCTATAAACTTTTGTACTTTTGTATGCTTGTATTATGTGGATATCTTTGTGTTAATATGTAGTACATGAGTTTATATAGTATATATATAACTTTTGTAGTATATGGCCTGTAAAAACATTTTTTTTTTAACCAACACATTCATAAATAGTTACACACACATTAACATTTGCATGAAAATTCTTATATATTTGTATGCTTGCGTATATACCAAAAGACATTATTCGATTTTAAATGTGTTTTCAATGGACGCCGCATATGAAAAATGTTTCTCATAAATCTTATTGTTGTACTTTTGGTTATACATTTGTTTGGTGCACATTGGCAAAGAAATGGTTGCTAGTTTAACAAAAATATGAATATATTTTTTTTTTATTTGAAGCTTAACAAAACTGATAAAACAAGCATTGTCGCTATTTTAAACGACAACAAAATTCTGCTATTTTACGCTTATAGTATCCTCGCATGCTTAAAATACTTTAAAGTTTATAACATTTTTATGCCCATAGTGCATTGGCTTGAATGTGGTAGCTTGATTTTCTTTTCAGTAGTAATGTGTTTCATTTTGTCGTTGTTTGGAGACCCTGCTGTGCATGCAAATTGTTTTTATTCTCCTTTTGAACAAATGTTCGGTATAAGATGAAATGTAATGATCAGGGACAGGAACTTTATGCACTAATAAAGTGTGCTTAAGGAGTGCATAAAGATTAAAAGATGCACTAAAAATTTAGTTTCTCAGTTTTACTAAAAACATTACATAAAACATAACAAACAAAAATAAAGTTTTAATTCAGACTCAGTTGACTGAAGAAGATGTAAGCTGTACAATCCCTGTGTCATCTTATATTTTATATGCAAATTGGGATCAAAGAGAAACAGTTTTTAGTGTTAAATACGTATTTTTCCATATAAATAATTACAATTTTGTGTTAATTCTGCAAAACGTATGCAGTGAATGTATTAAGCAACACAACACACTTTTAAAAATATTAAATTAAAATTGCTTAAAAACATGAAAAATAATTAATTTTCATTAATTTGCACGTTTTTTTGTTATTTTGACTTGAAACTCTCAAAATCACAGTTCTGCGTATAAAAAGCTGAGTACGTGGATAGTGTCAAATATAAAATAAAATTAAAAGTAAATTTTTTACCAAAAACTAAGAAAAATACAATGGAAATATGCTCTTAAAGCTAAATAAGTAAAAATATGCATTTAAAGCAATATATTCAAATATATGCATTTATAGCAAAATATGCAAAGAATATGCACTAACAAACCGATGCCATTTTAACTCAAATTCTTTGAATGGAAAAGATATTTTGTTTAGCCTGCTCTTTGACTTAAGGAAAAAAACATGAATTTTCATGAACTTCCGGTCCCTGCTAATGATGTAAGTAGATATGTGTAAGTTTGTTTATTAAATTTAACTTGATTTTAATAAAAATATTTCCAAAGGCAATATTTACGCTACACATAGAAAATTTTAATCATCGTTAACATAAAGTTTAAGCAGCCTTTCAAGTGCATATTATTGTACTCCAATTAATTAATTCTTTAGACTGCTCCGTATTTTGTAAAATTACAAATTCTAGCAACAAAATTGTTCTGTAAAAATCTCTAATCTATATTTTGATTTTAAGACTTGCCGCATTGAGATTGAAAATTTAAAATGTGTTTATATGGAAAAAAAATTAGTTTTTTTAGTTTATTGTATTTTTTTTTAATGTCGTAACAGTTTTTACTATATATGATAAACGACTGGATATAAAGATAAAATTATGTTTCGAAAAAGGTATAAAAATCCAAAATCGGTTAAAACTAGCCTAGTAATTAAAACTGCCCCAGGTCTCTAATATGCCAAATACCACTTGGCCACGAAATTCGAGCATATACGAGTATTTTAAATTTTTTGAAATTGATTATTTCAACATAATTTTTTTTATTTAATGCACTCATTAATTGTGAGATAAGAAATATGCTTTTTTAAGGATGTCGTTAACCTGTCCTTAGGTGACGTCAAATATGGACTGCATTTTTGGGAAAATTTTCAAATTTCTAAATTTCAAATTTAAAAAAATTAAAAAAACAAAATCGAAAAAATTGAGGTTTGAACTTCATGGAATTGTTAAATACATTTTAGAGAATTAAAATAGAAATAAAAAAAAACCTGTTACACTTGGGTATGACAGCGCTTTGATTTTTGCGGATTTCGAGGAACTTGTGTTTTTTGGCAATTTGGCATCAAAAACGGCCAATATTTTAGGGATATTTTTCAAATTTCCAGTTTAAAATTAAAAAAAAAAATTTTTCAACAAAATCAAAAAAATTGAGGTTTGAACTTCATGGAATTGTCAAATACATTTTAGAGAATGAAAATAGAAATTAAAAAAAAACCTGTTACACTTGGGTAGGGCAGCGCTTTGATTTTTATGGATTTCGAGGAAATTGTTATTGTTGGTAATAAAAAGACTAATTTGTTGTCATAGAAGTTTTAAAATCGAAAATGAGTTAGTTTGGTAACGTTTGTTGTTTTTATTTTGTCATCAATAATTCACGTTGCTAAAACGCATTTGTTTGGACACCATTAGCTCATGTGAACCTGCTGCCGAAAATGACCTCAGACTAATTTATTTCAATTTACAAAATACGTCAAAGCTTTGCCTACTGCTATTGAATTTTAAGAGACTTGATTTGAATTATTACGACACAATGTGTGAATCTGCTGTGCTAAAAGTTTTAAACATATTAAACAACGTTAACCCTTGCCATGTCGTATTGAGTTTAAAGGAGATACTGTGGCCTTTTGTATACATTTAAACAAATAATATTTACTAATTTTTTAACAAACCTGGCTAAGATCTATAAAAAAATTATTCTTTAAAAGTTAAATTTTCCTTAGTATTTTTGAGGTTTCAACGAATCACTTAGCTTTAACTGTTAAAAAAAATGGAAAACAACTTTTGTTAAATTTTTGATTTTTTTTCGTATTTTAAAATTTACAACTTACAACTTTTTCTTGTGTAGCACAATTTTAAAAATACAATAGTAAAACAAAGATTTTATTAACAAAGTTCAAAGATAACATTCTAAAGTTGTATTTTTAATTTTCAAATGTACAAAAACTCCTTTATTGTAAGTGCTATTTGTATTTTAAGTAGAAACAGCAAAAAGGGTATAGAACTACCCAAAATATACATACACTATACTTGACTGTGATAGTCAAAGGGATAATTATGAGTAAAGCGTTATTTAATCGCATTCAATTGATTTGTTAAAATTGCATTTCTGATTAATAAAATCTACAAAATACTGACACATTTATATTTTTTTCTTCTATTTCTTAAACAAATTTCCTTAATATCCGTGAAACTTTTCTAACTTGTAAAGAATGTGGTTCTGGAAGTAGGGTCCAAATTTCGCCAAAATTGGAGTATAACACAGTACCTAATCATAGTTTTTACAACATGCTTTCCAAAATAAATATTTTGGTAATTTTCAAGTTTGAGTTCTTGCAACTTCTACTTTGTTCATTTATATAAAATTTTATTAATCAATATAAATGTTTTCTTTAACTATAGATATTCTAAAAGAAATATTTAAAAATATTAAGTTTTGATCATTTTCTCAGTTTTTCTCGTCTCCTGAATAATTTACTTTATGGTCTGTATGCCCTTATTCGCGTCCGCTCTTCATTTTTTTGTTCGAATCACATTGTAGCACATTCCATCATTTCGCGGATCCAAAAAAGGGTTTGGGGAGGGAAGTTAGTGTATTTTTGATTAACGTTTCTAGTCCCTTTATTATTTTTGTATTGAAACATTTATTTTGGAGCAGGAAATGTTAAATTTTCCCTCCCCCACGATCCGCGCCTGGATTAAGTGATTGAAAGATGTCTTCAAACTCCGTAATATAGAAATTTCTGTTCTCATATTTATAAACATTCAATTATTTTAAAAGGTCATTTGCAAAACATTTATGCCAAGAAAAATAAATCTGAATGTGTAGTCGATGAAGTAAATTTGCTTTAATAGAGCAATATTAAACTCACCTGGATTGTATTCGTTGTAAATTATTGTTGAGTTTCCTGGTTTAGAAACAGCTTTTGCAAAAGCCGACATTGACACATTTCGATATGATAAAGTAATGAAATGTGAAATAATTAATTCATAATTATTTTTTATTTTAGAAATGTGTCCATATTATTTTTTTCATATTTTTTGTTCTTTGGACAATATTAATATGAAAAAAGTTTAGAAATAAAAAAACGTTATATTCTTTTAAAGTCTTAAGTTCAAACATTCCAAGAGAATTTGAATTTTCCTTCAAGCTTTGTATATATTTGGACTTGTGATACATCCCAGGAAAACTTTATATTACCCCGTACTAATTTTGGGAATTAAAATTTAGGATAGGTTAATTTTATATTACGAACATTAATATTTTAACAAGGACATGTGCCTATAAAACACATATTAATTGCAGTATAAAAGTAATAAGTTTATTTTTGAAAATTTATTTATTTAATATTGAATATTAAATTAAAATTTAAAAATTTTTAATTAAAAATTTTAAACATTAAAGTTTATATAACCCAGACAACAAAATTTGAATACTTATTCTATGAGTCAAAAATGAATCAAATAAACCACATTTTTTTGAAATTTTGAAATGAATTTTAATTTTATTGTCAAAAATTGCAAATTTTTGGACGGAAATACGAGACTTTTAAAAGACACAACGATTTAAAAAAATAATAGAATACAAAAAATGGATCAGAATTGACACACAAATGTAATTGAATTTGAATATTTTGGGAACAATTTAAAAAGCGCTCCAAACAAAGATTATTTTTTGAGACTATTCAATTGTTTTAATATCTTTTCTGAGTAATTTTTGAAACAGTAAAGAGGCTTTTTTGGATGCACCACTTTCACACAAAAAATTGAATTACAATATATTAAATTGATTGTAAGAACGAACCAATAAAAGCATTGAAACATGTGAATTTGGCATTACTAATGCGCGAATTAATTTCAGATAAGTGAGTAGTAACGCAAGGGTAAGGAGTTTAGCTTATTAAAAACAAATGAAATTTCCCTTAAAAAAGGACGACTTACATTTCATTAAGTTCAACTAACATCGTCATTTGTTTATTACTGTCGATAAAATTAAAAAGAAATATAGCTAAAATGAACCACAAATGTAGTAAAAATTAACCACAAATGTGGTAAAAATAAAGAACTAATGTAGTAAAAATGAACCACAAATGTAGTGAAAATTAACCACAAATGTTAAAAATTTGTTAAAAAAAAAATTGATTATTTTTTAAACAAAAACAAACTGATAAATTTAATGTGAAATCATAGTACAGTCATTTGAAGTGGTTTGTTTTTTTAAATGAACTGCAAATGTAGTCGAAATCGAAATTTCTTCTACAAATGACTTTTAACTGACAAAATAAAGATAATTACTTATTACTACACAAACAACTACAAATATTTACAGCAGAAGTTCGTTGAGTGCACGTAATGTGTTCCGTAATACCAACCTATTAGCAACCCAGGTTTTGCTGGGATACAATGCTATTTACAATGATGTAAGTTTAAATAAATCCAAGCAAAAATAATAATTTTATTATTTTTAATATAAACTCAAACCCGCCATTGTTTTCGCGTTCTTAAAGATAAATGATTAGCGCGGATTAGCCCGGAAACATCGGGAAGCACATACACAAAATGTTATTCATGTCATACAAGCAACATTTTTGAAAATATATTTTGTGTCGAAAATTTTTGAATTTTCTCATTCCTCATATGTATGTTATATGTATAACATATTCTAATAAATATTTAACAACACCATTTAGTTTTTATACATTCATTTTAAATTCGCAGGCACCAAAGTATGTTACAGTGATAATTAAAAAAATATTGTGTATTGTTACTTACCAAAATTTAATATGTCACATATGTATTTAATTTGTATTTCCATGTTTATTGCAAATGCAATATAAACACATAGTTATATGCATGCACTCACACATCTACATACACACACACATAAACATTTACCTACATTCACAATAATGTCATAAATATAATAATAATAGTGGTTTAGTGTATGTACAGTATCATTTTTGGTTGACCAGCTGGTAAACATGCTAGACTTTTGTTGGTGGACACACGTGAAAATAAGTTATAGAAAAAGATTAACTCATTTGGGTTGTGAATGTTGGTTTGAATGTGAATTGTTGCTGTCATTAAACAACTAAATAAATAATTATATAGTGCTTATATTTCATACATACCCATTTCATGTATAACAAACAAGGAATTGTTTGTTAAAGAATAACATATAAATGTACATTGAATGACATAAAAAACTACTTTTATGTGTGTTTTAGATTTAAATGCATGTACACTAGGGAGTGCTCTGCAAAGGAAAATGCATTGAAAATTAAAACTACACACATTCTTACATATCGTTATAGTTTTTATCGTTATAAAGATAAAATTATCTTTTCAAAAAACTAGAAAATGTCCCAGTTTACTATTGTGCTAACAACTACCACTTAACCGCTAAATTCGAGTAAACATCTTAAAAGATTCATCGTGTAAGTCGGATTAGCTTTGCAGAAAATATTCGCTAAATGTTGTTCTTCATAAATATTTCAATAGTTGTATGTTAAAGCCAATAGTTGTACGTAGGCGTATGAGCAATAAATAGTACATATAATATAATTTCTTATACGACATGTTGTTTTAACATAGAAATATGGAAATATATATGAAATATAAGTTGGATTTTGTATTTCTCTAAAAATTCAGAACTAGTTAACAATTTTTAAAAAAATAAGGGTTTTCTTCAAATTCTACTAAACAAGTCTGTTGATATAATAACATTTTGTATAAACCATTAATTTATCCACGAAAAAATATGATGAACTAAATTAACACTTGAATGGTAAGTGAAAATATTATTTAATTATCCGCGAACAAAATTTTGGATTTTTAAAATTTTATCTTAAAATGCATTAACAAAAATATGTCTTGCTATCATCACTTTTAATAACCGAATAACGGGTTTCGAGTTATTACTGAAAATGGAGTTTTTCCTCCATTCTACAAATTCTAAAATGATTATAATTTTATTTTTATTTTGCACTAGCAAAGTAGACAAAACTTCTTTGCATTTGAGCATAATTATGTAAATATTAGTTCAAGGATAACTTGTAAATTTACTTACAAATATCTCGGAAAAACATACCCGGTTAAGAGTAAATGCACACACTTATGAACATGTATGAACTCATTCATGCACATATGGGAAGTGATTCTAGGTCATACATTTCCATATACCACCATATATGATTCATATATATTCAGAACAGTTCTTGTGATCATACATATAAATATTACCACAATTTTCATTTAAGGTACCCATATGACCATGTATTTAAATGTGTAGAAATGTATGTACACATTTTCTCAATTTTCATTAATGTATACAGATGAACATTTAAGATTCCTCATATGAACATAAAATAATGATTTATGAACACGTATTAATGCATGTGGACATATCATCATTTGTTAATGTATGGATCCATATATATCGATTTTTATGCTTATCAAATTTTATACACATGATTACTGGATTTTAACTATTGATTTCATTAATAAATGTATTGATGGTTGTAGCATTAGGTCCAATAGTTTTGCGCACAAAGCCTCAGATTTATGGAAAAAAATAATTAAAATTAATTATAAAAACTATATTTGGGAACATCATCTATAATTTTGGACGTAATTATGATCAAATGAAATGAATACTATACAGTATTTGAGTGCAAAAACAAAAAATTCTAAGATAATTTGTTAAATATTTCTTGAATAGAGCAAAAAGACACCATTTTTAATAAAAATCAAATCTCAATATTTCCAAAACCGTAAATCCGATTTAAAAAATTTCAAAATATTTGTGTTCAACATGCCAACATAAATAAAAAAATGAGGCGTTGCAAAATATATTTTTATTAACGCAATTTAAGAACAATTTTCAAAAATCGGAATTTTTGGTAGCGGGGCGACACGGGTTAAAGCTATCCGAATCCACCAAATATCTTTTAGACCTAGTACTACTATAATCTGAATCATAAATTAAAATTTTTGAAAAAAAGCTTCTCTTCATACAAAAAAAAATGCCGCTTCTATTACCATGCAAGTGGTTATATAAGTACATATTTGGTAATGGCAAGTTCTAACAATTTTCATTAAAAATCGCATTGCTTATGGCGATGTAGCTCAGAATAATGACTTACGAAAAATCAAAAAATATGTGCTTACCTATGTGCTTACTAGTATGGACAAAAAAAGAAATATATATTTTTTATTGAAAATTTTTTTTAAATGTTGTCAGTCAACCGCTTTACCATCAGAGCTATCTTGACATGTTTTGCTTAACAGATAATAACCCCGGCAGAATTCAACTATCGGCACAGTGCTGGCAAAGCGTAGGCGAAGATCTTTTATGCATTGGCAAAACGTGGGATTAACAATAATGACAGTATTGTATTGTTACGCGATTGATAATAGAGTCCAAACGTTGGTAGCCACGACGTCGGAGATTCAACAAATTTGGAGGATTTCTAATAACTAAAGTTCAATTAATTTTGTTAAATTTGGAAATAGTCTTTTAAATAATAAAATGCTGATTTAACGTGTGAAATAAAATAAAATATTAAACACAGATAATGCAACTGAATGGCTGTAGTAGTGGTAAAAACAATACTGAAAAATCATTTTGCGCATGGTACTTGCAAATTACTCGCCTTTCAAAATAAAACAGTAGGTTTCTAGTACAATATTAATTGTACACTCAAAACTATAAGTTAGTAGAAAAGTTAACAAAACGTCTTGTAAATCAAGAATACTATTTTTCAGCAATTTTTTGGCTAACATTATGTTTTCAGCTAAAATTTTAGTTATACTTATTTAGCACATAACTGTTTTGAACAAATGTTTTAATTGACAATTTAAAATTGCAAACAAATATACGTACAGGTAGACAGACCAAAGTGAAAGACAAGGACACACATCTTAGGTAATTTTTTATGTTTCCATTTTTTAATTGCAAAAAATGGGTTGCATATGTCATAATTTGTCATTTTTTCGTTTTGTTTCTAGAATTATCTAAAGCATTTGTCTGCCTTTAAAAGATACCATCATTTAGAGAACCATTGATGCAAGGAGTTGAAAGATAATTTTGTTTATGATATATATAATTATTCTATATATTTTCAGATATTACATCATTTCATGTCGTCAATGTGGGAGTATGAATATTTTTATATTTTGTAACGTATTGCAACTTATTTTTAAAAGAATCACAAAAAAATGTTAATGGTTTTCAGCAAATAAATTTACTTAAGTATAATTTTTTCTGAGTTTTTTAAGTCTTCTAATATTCAGCAAACATTTTATTAACTTTTAGCAAGGATTTTTTAATTTTTAATCCACTAAGTGTTTGTCTAATTTTTTATGAATCTACTAATTTTGTTGCTAAATTTTGCTGAAACTAGCAATTTTTACAACCACCCTCCTGACTAAAATTTAGCTGACTCAGCAATTTTTTTTGCGAACTTCACAAACTTTTTTTTTGATTTAAAACAGGGGTTTCTTTATAAAATAACTGTGCTTTTGATTTTTTACTTAACTGCATATTCAAGCTTAGAAAAATCTTCGGTTTTTTGTTAAAAAAAAAAACAAGAAAATGGTGCGGTTATGTGAGCTGGACGTTTATTTGTCTTACGTCTTACGTAACAGAATAGAATTTTGAAAACAATTATAAAGGGTCCGCCAAATAACTTTTTTTTGAAAATGCTATAAAAAAAAACTACTGAATATTTTCTCAAATTTCTTTTTTATTTGAAAGTACAATCCTTCCGGTTAATAATGGAAAATAATTTCATTCAAATGGCTGCCTAGGCTGGCCATGCAGTATGAGCTTCATCTGAAAAGATGATTTTTTTGGCAAAATCGGCATCGGAAAAAAAACGTTAGATGGCGGACCCTTTATATACGTTTTACGCAGCAGAGAGGTTAAATTAAAATACAAATATTGCCAGAGAAAATCGAAAAACCGAAACAGTGGGCGTTAATAGGTCATACTGTTCCCATATGAGGATACCTCGATTTTTGTGATTAACTCTGGCACTCTTTTGTCCTTTAATTTAAATAAAATAATTATCTGAAAACCAACAAAATTTATAAATTAAAAAACAAAAGTTATTTCTAATCTTAGCATTTCTTTGAAATTTAAATTCACACCATTTAACAGCAAATGAAAAAATAGAAGGTGGTAAAATTTTTCGCAAATGAAAAATTTAAATTTTTAAAATTTTGATAAAAGTGATATAATGGGTACTCTTTATGTATTTTATTTATTCTGGCAGTAACAAGACTTACCGAATCAAGTTTTACGATTCCGAATTTCAAAACTGTCCAATTAGGGGAGCTGTTTTCTTTTAAGCAATTAACAAGAATATCTTTCAACTTTTCCCAATTTTGATTTTAATTTATCCCATTTGACTGCTTTGCCTATCACAAAAATATATCTTTACTGAATTCTAGCCACCAGATTTAATTAGGGCGTTAATGGGTTAATACAAAAGTAAGACAACTTAAAAAATTAATAAAGAAAACATGGGACCAGTAATGTTTTTAACAAATTTATACAACTTTCGTATTAACATTAAAACACATGCAAAACTGCACATTCACACATTGTCCGCATATAAATATTCATTCATATTCACATGTGTGTATAATTTAAAATCAAACCATAATATATTCATTTAAATTGTATCACCCACCCAAACACAATCACACACACACATTCCAACGCATAGTATATCAGAACAAACCATAGGTACTTATCATCCATAAAAATATGCATATGAAACATATTATTTCATTCATTTAAAAATACACATACATTAGGGCGGGTCGATTTAATAATCGCCCAAAGCTCAGTGAAAATCGTATTCTAGGGATCAAAATAAGAAACTTTGCGGAATTAACCATACCTCTAAAACGAATTCTACTACCCCGAAACTGTTGACTTTTGTCCCGTAGGGTCAAGTTTTGAAAAATCCCACTTTGACCCATGTAGAGTGCCCCAATCGAGTCCAAATGTATGACCGACCCCCACTAACTTTGAAGGGCCGATCCACCCATGCTCGTGGCACACCCCCCTGGAACTCCCCTGGGGGGTTCCCCATACAAACATTTCAAAAAATCTCCATTTTTGGCACTTTATTTTATTATTTTTTATTTATTTTATTTATTTTTAATATTTTATTTATTTTTTCTCTTTAGAAATTTATTTAGTCAGAACATATGTAAATGAAAAAAATAATTTAACTTAGTAATAGAAAAGAAATAAAAAAAATTACTGTTTGAAGTCTTTTTTGCTTTCAAGTCTGGGCAATTTCGCACGGCTCTCTTATGTCGTCGCCATAACAGCCTCTACATTTTCCGGTATAACTCGTTTGGAAACGCTAGCTAGCAATTGAACGTGTCGTTCTGTTGCAGGTCGTAAAATAGGTTGTGTGGGTTTTTTAAGCCACCACAAGACACAGCTGCATGTCGTAAACTTACTTAAGCAAAATCGGTTACAGGTAGAATTGAGCATAAAATTATCATAAAGGATTTTCCAGAAGTAATAAAAGGCGCACTTGCTTAACAGAAAGCATAAAATTATCATAAAGGATTTTCCAGAAGTAATAAAAGGCGCACTTGCTTAACAGTATTTGTGGTCAGATTAACGTTTAATTTACATGTAAGTATTTTATGGGCAGTTTTGACAACAAAATCGGTTACAGGTAGAATTGAGCATAAAATTATCATAAAGGATTTTCCAGAAGTAATAAAAGGCGCACTTGCTTAACAGATTTTGTGGTCAGATTAACTTTTAATTTACATGTAAGTATTTAATGGGCAGTTTTAACAACAAAATCGGTTACAGGTAGAATTAAAATTACCATTTCATTTTATTACCTCGTAGACCATATATAACGCAACAGTTTTTGTGAATGCATTAAGTCGTTGTGAAGAACTCAAAGTGTGAAGTTCTAATTTCAGATAAAAAAATATTTAAAAAAAAAAATCATTCCAAATCAAAAAGTTTACAATGAATCCACCATCCTTTACACCGCAAGATGAAGCAATAACAACATCAACAACTATCGAAAACCCAATGAGTCATATACCCAGGCTTTCAGAAAATTGAGTTGAAAAATATGCCCCCTGCTCCAGAAAAAATTGAATTTTCCACCGATTCCAAGTACTTATACGACATGGCCCATGCAATTTCTAGCGGCGTGGTTTCAGTGGATCTGGCTAACATCAAACCAGGGAAAATTGTACATTCTCGGTGGCTCACCAAGGCCGCTAGACTATTACGATTATATGTGACAACGGAAAATCCAGATGCAAATTTAAGAATACTGGTTGAATTTATAATTACATGTTATGTGCCAATGTACTTCAATATTAAGTATTACAGCTCTGTCGTGTACGGTAGTAGATTATTTTTCAAATTCATTAGTTGGTCAAGATTTCTAGAACCTCGTTTACGCAAAATTGTCAATAAAGTAATTACAGATAATTCATATTATGCGCATTCGGAAAATATCTTGTTATCAATGTTGTTTGATGATAGCAAAGAAAAGCGCGACTGTGCTATCAAGATAATTCTACGCTATCGAACCGATGTTGACGACCCAACGGGACTTAGAGCTTATAAAAAACCAGATATAAACTTTTATTGCACAAGTTACACGGAAATGATCAATATGAATGACATAAATGACGTATTTGAACCACCATTCACTCGAAGCATTCCATACGATACTTTGAAAGAATATTTAAATCAAGATGATCCACCGTTTAATGATCCAAAAATTCCATCACACATACAAGGAACAGAACGACACGTTCAATTGCTAGCTAGCGTTTCCAAACGAGTTATACCGGAAAATGTAGAGGCTGTTATGGCGACGACGTTAGAGAGCCGTGCGAAATTGCCCAGACTTGAAAGCAAAAAAGACTTCAAACAGTAATTTTTATCTTTTCTTTTCTATTACTAAGTTAAATTAATTTTTTCATTTACATATGTTCTGACTAAATAAATTTCTAAAGAGAAAAAATAAATAAAATATTAAAAATAAATAAAATAAATAAAAAATAATAAAATAAAGTGCCAAAAATGGAGATTTTTTGAAATGTTTGTATGGGGAACCCCCCAGGGGAGTTCCAGGGGGGTGTGCCACGAGCATGGGTGGATCGGCCCTTCAAAGTTAGTGGGGGTCGGTCATACATTTGGACTCGATTGGGGCACTCTACATGGGTCAAAGTGGGATTTTTCAAAACTTGACCCTACGGGACAAAAGTCAACAGTTTCGGGGGTAGTAGAATTCGTTTTAGAGGTATGGTTAATTCCGCAAAGTTTCTTATTTTGATCCCTAGAATACGATTTTCACTGAGCTTTGGGCGATTTTTTTGCCTCCCCACAAATCGACCCGGCCTAACATACATTCAGTATTTTTGTATGTGTATGGGGAGTAAACGCATGTGTGTATGTATGTATGGGTGGGTGTATATTTTGAAATTTATAATATTGTATTCATTTTCATTCATGTGCTTATAAGTCTTATAAATTTTGCTCGTATCAAATATATATGATATTGTATGCTATTCATACATATGAGTTGTACTTCCCGATATACGAGTATGAACGTGTAATACATGCATAAATTTAATACTACTATACTTCATGAGTAGGTAGTACCGGAGTAGAGTAGTACAAGTACTACTTACTAACTATTATTATTAATATTACTCCGATTACTCCTTCTTTTTTGTATAGTATTTCTCAGGCATTGTCTTGGTATTTTATGAGTATTACAATTTTAGCTTCTTCTTATAACAGTTTACATAAAGTGGCAAAGTGGTAATTTAATTTATTGTTTATTTGTCATAAATTTACAAAGCCACACACTTGATACACACACACACACTTTTATGTGTATATAAACAATATTGGTTATGCGTATATGCATATGATGACTTTACATGCATACATTGATATGCATTTGACTATTTGTGGTAAATAAATAATTTTTGTGACCACTTGCTTTTATTTCTTCGTACATATTCCAATTTATGTGCTACTATTTGGTACGTAACTTATAACATTGTAACAGATTTTTAAAGAAAAATTTATAAAATAATTCTTAGAACAATTTAAAAATGTACTTTTTTTATAAAAATTTACTGAAAATAGATATTATAACAAATTTCAAATGTATTTCCTTGTCAGAGCAACGGCACTTTTCTTATCATAGGAACACATGGAGTATGAGCAATATTATTTGAACCTTAAACAAAATAACACTCATACGCCTCAGTACATGCAAAACCTGACAAAAAAAAAGCAAAAACCCGGAACAATTTTATGAATCGGATATAGAAATGTTTGATAAATATTAAAGAAAACAATAATGTTTTACTTTTAAATTTTAAAAATTAAAACCAAAAGTTTATTTTTCGATCTTTTATTATAAATTATGATGTGAGCAAGATTATTCAAGTTCAAGATCATTTGATTTTTGTTAAACAAAAAACCGTCCAATGTTAATTTATTACTCAAAAAAGTTTTTGCCCGCTAACTTATAGCAGACTTTATCTACAGACAGGTCCCTACATGTTTCATTTCGCGTCACCGAAAATCATTAGAGAATATTTGCTTTGCGTTTAGCAGCTGTTCAAAACATTCAACCGCGTGGATTTTTTTTTAAAAATGGAAAAAAGTGAATTTCGTTTGCTCATTAAACATTATTTTTTGCGAAAAAAAAACCGTCAATCAAACAAAGGAAAAGCTTGATAAATACTATGGGGACTATGTATCATCGATTTCAATGGTAAAAAAGTGGTTTACTGACTTTCGTTGTGGTCGCACAAGTACAAATGATGCTGAACATTCTGGCCAATACACCCGAAAATTTAGAAAAAAACCACGATATTTTGTTGGCCGATAGAAGAGTAAAAGTGCGTGAGTTTGTTGATGCCATAGGCATTTCATATGACAGTGTGGTTTCGATTTTAAATGATCAGTTGGGTTTAAGAAAGCTGTCTGCAAGATAGGTGCCGCGTTTGCTCTCAATTGACCTTAAACGTAATCGTTGCCAATAAGGTGTTGGCAACAGTTTATTGGGATGCACGCGGGATAATACACATCGATTACCTTCAAAAGGGAAAAACCAATAAACGGCAAATATTATGCCAACTTGTTGGACCGATTTAACGAGGATTTAAAAAATACGACCCCATATGGCCAAGAAAAAAGTTCTTTTTCATCAAAATAATGCACGGGTGCACACGTGTGCAGTCTCAAAATGCAAATTTCCTGAAGTGGGCTAAGAGTTGGTACCTCATCCGCCATATTCTCCTGATTCAGCCCCAGTGACTACTTCCTATTTACAAACCTAAAGAAATGGCTGGGTGGAAAGAGATTTAGCTCCAACGATGAAATAATTGATCAAACAAATTCCTATTTTATGGACCTCGAAAAATCCTATTTTTTGGAAGGGATACAAAAATTGGAGAAACGTTGGACTAAGTGTATTGAGCTAATAGAAGATTAACTTTTTTTTTTTGCAAATAAAAAACTGTGTTTCATTCAAAGTTTATATAATAACTTTTAAATGAGAAAAGTATTTACAAAAAGTAAACAAGTACAAAACTGGTCCATACCCCTAATAACTTCCGTTTCAACTGCTTTCTCTTATATTTAATATCCTTAAATTAAATTGTTGAAGCTGTTATTGTTTATATCATAAGTGAGGAAGGAGTATGTATCATGAATTTGTGCAGGAATAAACATGATGGCACGTTATGGTAGTGAAACGTGCGTATAACTGAAAATTGATATAAATGACTTAAGACAAAGAAAACAACAATATCGAGAAGAAGGACTACTCTATAAACAAGGCATAATTCTTATTGTAGCCTTTGGCAATACAAAAACAAAAACACAAGAGAAAATTGTTGTTCTATGCATGTAAGTATATGACTAAAGGAAGGCCTGTACTTTATTATATTATTATTGCCTAAAATAATACTTAATGATGCGTAGGTTTGTTGATTATTGTATGCAGAGGAAAATCAAATCAAAATCATATCAAAAAAATGTGTACGTTACTACTCATTTATTAGTACGATGCTCAAGTACATACACTCATAAAAAAAGTTCGCACAAATAGTTGAAATTTGAGCTACGACAACAGAGAATAGTTACTGAATTTGAGATAGCAGAATTTTCAATGAAGTTGACAATCACATCCTGCTAAATTTATGCGACCTACTATTTAGAAGAACGAGTTATTTGGTCCAAGTCATTTGGTCGCTCTAGGGGAGACAAATATATGACCGACCCGAAGAGTATTTCAACCCCAATATTTGCTCAGACCATACCTACCACTGAACCCCACTTCCTAAGGGGTCTCCCATTCAAAAATGACATTTTAATAAAAGTTGCTTCCACCGCTCTAACTGTCAAATGTATGACCGACCCGAATAGTTTTTAACCCCCAAATTTTCCCAGAACATACCTACACCCTATCTGCAATTCCTAAGGGGGCTCCCATACAAAATTACATACCGATTAAAAACAATTAATATGATGCAACAAAGAAATGCATCAAATATAGCATTATATCGAATTAAAATACAAATTGATACGAAAAATGGTGAATCGTATTGTATATAAATGGATTATATTACATTGAGATTGCTATAATTTGATACGATTCAATAAATGAAAATAAATTTGTTAAATTGAATACAGGGTGCTACATATTATGGTCCGATTATTTAGAGCCCGACGAAAAAATTGCATATATACACATATATAGCTTGATATAATCGTAGTCATATGCAACGATATATTTTTACATCTAAAGATTTTAATACAGCTTATATATCATCATATATTATCATATATTTTGTTATGTATATGTTTATCTATTTTATCTCATCATATATAATTGATATAGCTCAATATCAGATAATATATATACTTCCATGTATATTTACATATAAGTATATATAATACAACAAAGCTAAACAGATTCTAACACTTTTATTTAAAATTACCTATATATGGCATCACGTATCATTTGATATAAATATTTGTATAAATATATGATTTTTATTTTTTACTGAGCAAAATGTGTTTCCCGGACTATAAATTTGAGTTGGCAGTTGAAGTTAAATTAACTAATAATTTACATAAATCAACAGGATTTTTAAGCTGAGCCAAAATAAAATGTTTGCTAAAAAATTCTTTCAGGGTCTGATAGAGGTAGGTCCATATTTATTAGCGGGAATATAAGTAGTTAATATGGAGTACATAATAGATATGGTGTAACGATTTTTGGTACATATTTATTTCTCTGTCTCGCTTAGTTTCCGAGATTAAACCTACCTTATGATTGTAATATTAAAAATATGAAATGAATTCTGGTTTAAATTAAGTGGCAAACTTTGTAAGTTTGAGAATCACGAATTAATTTCAGGTCGAACAGTTAGTTCAAATACGAATTATTTTTGTTCTTTTAGCTAAATAACTGTTAAACGACAACAACAAAAAACATTATTTCAAATGAATTGGAAACCGTTTAACAGAATTTTGAACTAACTTTTTTTACGAGTGTTTTCAATAACAAATATTGTTTGGCATTATGTATGTTACGGAAATCGTTAATAAAACATATTGTTCCTGTTCCTGTAGGCATGTTGATAATAGGGGTGCCGATACCGAAAATCCCGGTATTTTCGGTACTTAGAAATCCCGAAATACCGGAAATATTTCTCATAAAATCACGGGATTTTCATGTTTTTTTGTTGTTTGTGTTGTTGAACAACAGAAACAACAAAAAAGGCAAAAAAAACATTAAATATTTGTTTAACTTCTTAAAATTTTAAAAATTATAATTCCGCTTTTATAATTTTTCGCAAAAGTTATCAAATCTAATTTGAATTAATTTAATTTGTTGAAATTAAATTTAATAACTAAATATTTAATATACAATGAATTCTCTTTGAAAGAAAAATTGGAATCATTTATTAACCTTCCGAAATGACTTTAACCACTTTTGAATTAGCAGACTGATGACTGACTGAAGTTTAAAAAATATTATTTATTTTGTAAGACTATTATTAAATTAATTTGTTTTATATCGTTAGCTCATTAAATCCACTGGAAATTTTTTAATTTTTTTCCCTCGACCTCTATTGAAAACATTTTCATCAAAGTTTAAACTTTGACAGTTTATAAATAGTAGACGGTTAAAAATATTTAGAACATTTTATAAATGTAAGAATATTAAAATTTTTTTTAATATTTTTTCTTTTTTTTTTTTAAAGAGAAGCAACACTCAGGAAATTCTTCCTGTTAATTAATGTGTTGCTTTCTTTGGAAAGGGGATAGTGGAGAGATGAAAGGTGGAGAAAGATGAAGGGCTTCAAACGTGGCAACACTGTAATTGCCCGAGATGATAAGTCTTAGAACAGTTGTTGGTCGCCGCCTGATGTAGAGTTGGCGAATTTATTGAAGCTTTTTGTTTCATAGCCCTGATTCATTATTTTACTTCGGTGGGGTTAATTGCTATGGGAACACCGAAGGTGGGCGCTGCGATACATATAAGTGATAGAAAACTCATAAATATTATTTTTCTAAATTGATGTTGTCGTCACCGGGAATCGAACCCGGGACCATCTGTGTAACAATCCAACGCACTAACCATTACACCACAACGCCCACATTTTTTTAACGGATTTTTTGAATTTTTGGAAAAATATCGTGGATTTTGAGCATTTTTTAAAATTGTCATGTAGCAATCCTGCCATCATTTTAAGTATTTTTGTATTTTAATAAAATCCATCCATTATTTACGGTTTGAGTGAAAACGAAATAAATTTTGGTCCGATCTTTCAGATTATCAAAAATTATACACAATCGATAAACTAATTTATAGCAGAGGCATACATTTTCAAATTGTCTCAGCAACATAATAATCCAAACTATATACGATTAAAATTTTCTATATTTTTAAATAATTTTTGAAAAATGTCCCATCAAAAACTGTAAAAACTTGATTTTTTTCAAATAATTATTTGGCAACTTTGAAAACAATTTCCCACAAGTTTTTTATTCACGCTTGTAGTGAAGATGTTGAATTAGTTTAAGGCTTTTAAACCGCTTAATAATCTTTATCAATTAAAAAATATAATCGATTAAAAGTACTGGGTTAAAAACGGAACACTTGGTCAATAAAGAGTTAATAGTTTGTGTTTGTTTATCATATATGAAATAAGTTACGAAATCCCGAATAATAACGAAATACCTGAATCCCAAAAATCCTGGGATCCAAAAAAACTCCGCTGTCCCGGGAGCGTAGTTCGGCACCCCTAGTAGTTGGTATTTATGTGTTTCTATGCATAATATAATTTATTTAGCATGTCTTTTTTGAAATATTAAAATATATTAGTTTAATTCTATATATTATGTAGGCGTACTTACATTATATTCTTATGACTTTTACGTGCTACGGGTTTCAGCTGCTGCCAGATTTTTATCATTTTAAAATAAGGTTAATGATATATTTTTACATCAAATTATTTATGGAGCTGAAAGTAAAGAAAATATAATAAGAAAAATAAATTAATAATGTAGACAATGAATTATTGGTGTATGCGCGATATTTTTATATATTTTGTAAACAACGGCATACAGAGCGTATGATTAATATTAATTTATTCTAAATATTGAAATGTACAAATAGTTTCAATAAAAAATAAAAATTTTAGCCATAAATTATTGTGTATTTATTCCTAAATAAATAATCAAAGGCTAAAGCTCTTTAAATGTTAAAAAATTGGTTTTATAAATAATTTTCCTAATCTCTTTTACATATCAATTTAATGGCTATAATTTTTTTTTTTTTTTTGATAAATTTTTGTCCTTTAACATCATCACTTTAATCAACAAATACTACTCAATAGAAAAACGTTTGAATTGATAACATCAACATTATATTTTTTGTTGTTGATTTATTATTCGTTTTTTTTTTTTTTTTGAAATGACAAAATACTGATGCATCAAAAGTCATAAATATAATGGTGTATAAATTCCAATACAAACAAATGAAATACTACAACTGTAAATTCGTTCATATGTGAGTGTTTATTAGGCTGCTTCTTAAAAAAATGTCTAATTATTTACGGGACAACCATGGGTCAGATTAAGAATCTCTAATTTATTTTTAAATTTTCGTAATAATTTTTTTTATTTTTAAAAAAAAACTTAAAACAAGGTTGATATTAATTTTTTTTATATTATATTTTTTTTATTATTAATTAATAATCATATAACTAAATTGTCCGCCAAATAACTTTTTTTTTTTGAAAATGCTATAAAAAAAAACTACTGAATATTTTCTCAAATTTCTTTTTTTATTTGAAAGTACAATCCTTCCTTTTAATAATGGAAAATAATTTGATTCAAATGGCTGCCTCGGCTGGCCATGCAGTAGCCTATGCGATCGGTCCAATTTTTAAGCACATTATCGATTGTGTGCAGCTGTATTTCCTCCTCTTCAATTTTTGTGAACAAAAATTCGTTCAACATGGCCCGATAACGATCGCCATTGACTGTAACGGCCACTCCTTGCTCATTTTCGAAGAAAAATGACCCAATTATGCCTCTGGACCAAAATCCGCACCAAACAGTGACTCGTTTTGGGTGTATCGGCACACATTCTGCAACATCACCATGATTTTCAAAGTAATGTCGCAATATTTCCTAGCGTTGTTCAAGCGTATACACAACAATATTCCTTTAGCGGAAGGATAAAACTAATTATCTGTCAAATCAGACATGAGCTAAGTGTCACGAAATAAGCACTAGTTGAAAAAAAAAAACGTTAGATGGCGGACCCTTTACAAATTATATACTATTACCCTAACCGAGCACTACCTATGGCCTTCGGCGCGTTGTAGCTAAAACAGACCAGTGCCTCTGGTGGGAATCGAACCCACGACCCCCGCACTGATAAGCCAGCACGCTATCAACTAGCCTACTGGGGCGCAACACTTAAAATATAGTATAATTCAAGCAATATTTAAAGTACTGGTATGTTTGACTATTTCAAAATTATCTTTCAATAAGTCTGCTTTAAGTTGCTATAAAAAATTTTATTTTAATAGACTAAAACTTGACAAAGACAATAACAACCTCATGTTATTTTATCATTATTTTAGTCATCATTAAATTAAAACTGAAAGCAGAAAACCGAATGACAGCAGGAATGGAGGAGTTACACAACTGTATCTAATTTTATAGCCGAATACTCAGGACAGAAATATATAGTTTTTATAAGACTGTTAATTCATAACTAAACTAGGCAAACAAAAAAAAACAAATTTCTAAAAATTTGCATTATTTTCAAAGCTGCAATTATGAATAGAATAGAAAAAATTTAAAGAGAATTAAAAAGTAAATGAGAATTAAAAAATAAATATTTCTTAGCCTGTGGACCTACTTTATTTTGGCGCATTTGGAGCAATGTCTGTAGTTTCGATACAAAAAAAAAAATAAAAATATATTTTTTGGTAAAAGAAACTAATTTTACATTATAAATTGTTTAATTAGATCAAAATTACGTTCAAGGGAAGTATCCTGACCCGACCTCGCATATTTTAATAAACTTTGGATATATTGTAAAGGAGTCAAAAAAAAGATACGTTTAAGGGTTAAAAGTACACACCGAGAAATAAAGTGACAACCGAATTGAAAAGTGTATATTTATGGTAACAAATTCAGTTAATACAACGATATTTACTTTCGATTTCTGAATATTTTGGGTGTTGCTACTAAAATTCATTTGAATTAACCGAACTTTGTAGTGAAAACTAATGTTCAGTTGTGCCAACCCATGTAAATTCGTAATATCCGAATTTGAGTAGCAGTAACTGAATTTCAGTTAGCAAATGTCTAACTTGCTTTCTGTGTGTAGGATTCAAAATTCATTGGTTTTTGTAAGAAAACTTGTCTTTAACTTGTGTGTGTGGGGTTAAAGTACTCAAGAGAACAAAAATTTTGATATCCATAATGCCTATATAGTGAACAAAGAGGTTAAGTTATTTGAAATATAGGGAAAAAAGGCTATTCGGGAAAAGTGGCTTCAAAATCGAACAGTTTCGAATATCGGAAAAAGCTTAGACATCTCCTCGAAATAATGCTAAGCACTATTTTTTAGAACCATACAATTAAAACTCCTTAATAAAACGTCAGATTTAGTATTTAGTCCAAACCCATAATTTGTAAACCAGTGAATACCAAATTTGTCTATAGCTACTATAATATAAAGAAAGAAACCAAAAAAAAACGTAACATGGTCTCATTTTTGACCGCACTTATTAACGAGAGATTGGGCCGCTAAATACGGGTCACTAAACATTTTGTTCTCTACACTATAAGATCTGCCGGTTCGGTTCGGGATACATCTCCTGTTAGTTCTGAAATATTAAATATTTGGCGCATCGTTAACCCATGTTAACAGGAGGTAAACATTTTCCCACAAAAGAAAATTTATGGTTATAATTGAATTTTGTTTAATTTAACCAACTGAAAATAGGTTTGGCTCTTAATTAAGTAAAATGTTTATAGTAATAAATCATTAGTAATAAAAATCCCGAAGCCCGAAAAAGTACCTGCAAATAAATCGAAAACGGATTTTGTACATGAGGTAACTATGATGGTGAGCAATTTTTTTAGCAAGTATTAGTATTCAAACAGAGCTAAAAGTTGATAATATTATAAAAATTTCCGTTTATTGCCTCATGTGTACAAAATGTTGTTCTTTTTTAATTAATTTTTTTTTATTTGAAAATATTCAGTTTTAACTAGAGATGGGCAATTGAGTGATGGCATTCCTCGCTCACGAGAGGAAAATTCCACTCACGCACAATAACTCATGAAGATTTTTATTCTAATCACATTCTCTCATGCTCACATGGGTAAATTTAGATTTTACTCACACTCACACGAATTCACGAAATTCAATCCAATAAAGTTTTGTTATTGGATTGAAGAATTGTTAGCTTAAAATTTCTCTGAATTAGTAATTTTTACATTTATTTTTTATTTAAAAGTTCAAAAATGTTAAATAGGAGAAACAATTAAAGGAAATGTTTATTAAAAAAAAAAAAAAAAATTTTAATTCTACTCACTCTCGATGATATTTTTTTCCAATCACGCTCACTCACGTTCACGTGAGTAAAATTAAGTTTTACTTACACTGATCAGGAGTGATTCATGTGAATCACGCACAATTCTGCTCACGTGCCCATCTCTAGTTTTAACCATCAACTATTTTACATGTAACATTTTTGACCCACGAAAAACTTGGGCTAACGATGCGCTTCATATTAATTGTTTTGGAACTGACTGGAAATAAAATAAATATCAATGTTAAATTAGTTTCTTGTTTATTCAAAATTGGAGCTTTGACAAACTGAATAATTTTAGACATTTTTTTGGCCTAGTGTGGTTAATGGTTAACAACCTTATAGAAAATAAATATTTTTCCATGAGTTGTCAGGGTTAAATATAATACCAAAAAAAAAATAATATTAACTTTTTTTTGTAATTTTTTAAAATAAACCATTGTTATGCAAACGTCCTTTTGAAAATCGGGAAAATTTTCGAAAATTCTAAAAAAAAATGGAGAATTTTTTTTTCATTAATCTTAATCTTACCCAGGGTTGTCCTATCGAAAATTCACAGTTTTAAAAAATACGAAGCAACCTAATGTATATGTGTTTGCTTAAATATAAAAACCCATATTTGTATACCTTTTCAATATTTCATTTTTGTAACCAGTCAGTTTAGAACATCAGCAATAGATTTTGTGCTAACGTGGACAAAAACATTAAACAAAAATAAAAATTATAAATATGTTTGATATGTAATAGACGATAAAGACCAACAATTTAAGGCGTTACATGGAATACAATTGACTAAAATATATTTATTATTGAACATTTTAATTGATTTTTTAAATCAAATTTATAATTTTAAATTTATAAATATTATATACAATTTTTCATAAGCTCAAGCTTATTTTGGCCGGCTTATATCTATGCCAACCAATCGATGTAAAACTAGGTGTAACAACTGCAGGATTAAGTTAAATATCCTGTGTACCGCCGCCTCTGTATGCTCAGCAATATTAACAAAACACCATGAACAAAAGAAACATTAGTTGTTGAAAAACTTACAAAAAAATAAATAAAACAGTGTCACAACAAATACTAAACTCAATGTAAACATAACTTGTTTAAACATAAAATCAATGATTTTGAAAAAAAAAATCAAACATTCCACATGGAATGATTGAGGTTAGACATTGATAGATAAAACCATGTTAATGGGGTTGGGAACATTTGCGCTGGTGTACTTTAAGTAGGGGAATATTCGCTAATGTATCCTATTCACTAAGTTGGACCTTTTTTTTTTTTTTTTTATAATTTAACCAATACTCAGGGGATGCCGCCTACTCATGCAGTCCATTGTATTGATCAGGAAAATAAGGTATGGGAAGGTGGAAAGAGGGAGTAGTGTTTGTGGATATTTGATTTAAATTTTTCTAAATTGTAAGTAACAGGGAAGACTTCTGCGGGAAGTTTGTTCCACATACGAATCGTTCGACTAAAAAACGAATTTTCTCTGTAGTGCGTTGTGCGAAACACAGGACAATCAACTACAAACGGATGTGCTCTACTAGATAAGCGAGTATTACGAATAAAAACTCGGGCTCGTGGAATAAGTTCACTTATCTCAGATGAGCATATCCCATGGTAATATCGATAGAAAAGTGTCACACAACCCACATTCCGACGATGCTCCAATGAATCAATAGAGTTGGATACACTACTGTCATTGATAAGCTTCACAGCCCTCCCCTGAACACGGTCCAGAAGCTTCAGAATAGACAATGGAGCCCCTGCCCATATATGAGAGTTGTATTTCGTTTTCAAAGTTCAATTTTCGCTATCTCTATCAAGGACTATGAAGAACTAGGATGCCAACGTGCCAACGTGCCAACACCCCAACATGCCAACGCGCACAAAGGTAGTTATAGAGGAGGTTATATATATATATATATATATAGGAGGTTATATAGAGGAGGTCACAGTGGTTTTTGTTACCCATTATTTATATAATTAATTTATTTATTTATGTTTTAGTTATTTTTAAGCTATTTCAATTTATAATAGAAATAAAATAGAAAAAAATTATTTTTCAACTATTTTAAAAATTATTATAAATTGAAATAGCTTAAAAATTACTAAAAAATAAATAAATAAATTAATTATATAAATAATGGGTAACAAAAACCACTGTGACCTCCTCTATAACCTCTATAACCTCCTCTATAACTACCTTTGTGCGCGTTGGCATGTTGGCACGTTGGCACGATGAGGTGCGCGTCGCGCACCGGTCTGTGCATCCTAGTTCTTCATAGTCCTTGATCTTTATTTTAAAAAAGTTTCGACGTGAATTCACAATATGCTACTTCTTCAATTCTTAAAAACAACGTTGAATTTTTAACAGGACAACCCTGGGTTGGATTAAGATTCATAAAAAAATACTTAATTTTCTCAAATTTTTCGAAATAAATTTAGGGTGTGGTACACTTTGAAAATTTTCCCGATTTTCAAAAAGGACATATTTTTATAAAAAATGTTTGTTTAAAAAACTTCAATAAAAAATTAATACTAATCTTTTTTTTTTATTCTGTTTAATCCCATATACTTAGGCAAAAGAATATTTGGGTTTTATTAGATTGTTAACCTTTGCCCACACTTGGCTAATTATTATTTTTAAAGTTGCAATTATAAATAAAAATAAATTATAAATAAAAATGGTTAGCGCGTTGGACTGTTACACAGATGGTCCCGGGTTCGATTCTCGGTGACGACAACATCAAACAAAAAGCTTCAATAAATTCGCCAACTCTACATCAGGTGGCGAGCAACAACTGTTCTAAGACTTATCATCTCGCGCAATTACAGTGTTGCCATGTTTGAAGCCCTTCATCTTTCACCACCTTTCATCTCTTCACTATCCCCTTTCCAAAGAAAGCAACACATTAATTAATAGGAAGAATTTCCTGAGTGTTGCTTCTCTTTAAAAAAAAAAAAAAAAAAAAAAAAAAAAAAAAAATACTGCAAATATTCAATGCAAAACCTTTTAGATTATAATGGCACTATGCACCACGACCAGAAATTGGTATTTTGTGCTGCCAGCGAATACACCCTATAGGTTCAGGCTCCCTACGAAGCCAATTATCCTACCAGGTGAACAGTTCCAAACGTCTGAAATAAGATATTTTTAAGAGATTTATGAAAGCAAGTAGATATATCGATGAAATAAAAAAATGTGTTAGAAATAATATTAGGGGAACATGGCAGTTTAATAAAAAAAAAATGGAAAGTAAATGCAAAACTACTTTGCTGCTACTTTAATTGGCTGATTTTGAGGGTATTTTTTATGCCAAAATTTAACGAGTTAAATACAGTTTTAGCCAAAAATTTCATGACGAGTATTCAGACATGCAGAAACTTACATGTTTATAAAATTTGAGATCATATAGATTAATAAAATATATGTTTCAAGTCCATTTAGTTCGCAAATGTGTCAGGAAAAGCAAATGATAATTGGGTAATTCAATTAGTAATAATTCTGAAGTGT
Organism: Delia radicum; assembly: GCA_021234595.1. Taxonomy (NCBI): domain Eukaryota; kingdom Metazoa; phylum Arthropoda; class Insecta; order Diptera; family Anthomyiidae; genus Delia; species Delia radicum. Next base: position 48,756,508 of record CM037855.1, on the reverse strand, counting down.
TATTTAAACAGATAATAAAACCGACGTTTAATTAGAAATTAAGCTGATTCCTGAAGTTATTTTTAACATTGCTTAACTGTTGTGTAAAAAATATTAACATACAAACATTTTTATTGATGGCGGACGAAATCTGTGTTTGCCAATGATATTGGTCGATTCACAGAGCTAAACAATATTTTCGATGGACAAATGTTAATTTAAAGAAGTTTATAAAATCTCTAATTAAAATCTTTAATTAATAAGCGCCTGCACTTAACTTATAATCTACCAAAAACTCGTAACTTTTCTGCACGTTAGTAGCATAATGGAAGGGTTCATGTACAATAGTATATTAAATCACCAAACGGTTGTCTATTAGCCGTTCTGAAACCCCAATAATGCAATTTTTGTATAACGAATGATATAGATTATTCAAAAAGCGTCTGAATTTTCTAAAAATTACTAAAAGACTGTTATTTTTTAAATCAACAGAAAAAGCGAAAAATTGCCACATTTCGCAACGAATTGTAAAAAAAAGTTGATGTACAAAAACCTTAGAGAATTGTTCTTAATTTGTGGTATAAGATTTGTTTCTATTATTTTTTGTGTTAATGCTCTGATTTCAAATTGTTAAACTTTTTTCGTTTCCACTCTTTAGTTTTACATATTTGATTCATGACAAATGCACAAAATTTGTATACTCGTTTACTTGCTAAAAAATCCAAAAATCGAAAAAATGGTAAGAATAGCGTATTCCGGTGCTGTTACAATTATTATGAAACATATATTTCAGTAAGGTAAAAAATCGGAGCATTTTTATCAAAAGCGAGTCTCTTCCTGTCAATATATATCGAACGCCTTAAGTTGGAGTGATTCTGAGACAAGATTTTGATTCAGTGTACCTTATACCTTTAGAAAGTATGCTTTAGTTCTAGTGTCAAATATTATTCTGGCTGAATATTTAGGTAAAAAAGTATTTACATGTAGTCAGAAGAGCTCCCCACAGTATACTCTATTATCATACACTGAGAGAATTATCTGCATTATATTAATGAATTCTTGCTTTAGAGCTATGAATTGTCACTGGAACTCAATTCAGTTTTTCATAAAATTTTATGAAAAATTTCATAGTATTTATTAAAAATTTCATACACGTAATGAAAAAGTTTCTTCAAAAATAGTTTCATTAAAACTAAGAAACATTTTCATGAAGTTTAACAAATTTTTCATTAACATAGTGAAGAATACTTCACTATTTTAGTAAAAAAATTTCATCAAAAATCCTTTAAAGAATCCTCTCTGTGTAAGTTTTTTTTTATATTCTAACTACAACCGATCATTTTTGTGTGGAGTTTTCCCTATTTCCAATAGGTTCTTTACCTTCAAACAATGCACGATCCGGTTCTGCAACACCGGAAACCTTTTCTAGAACCGAATTCATGTAACTATTATTACGTGCTCTGGAATAGATTCAGAGTTAAGCAATTCTAAACAAAATTGCGTGATAGTTATTCTTATACTACGTTTTCAATGAACGTGTTTTGGACGTGTTTTGAAATAAAATTAATTTTTTAAATGTTTTCCCATACATTTTTTTTTCACCAAAACACATGTTTTGCTTAAAACACGTAAGTGAAAACATAGGATTATACGATATAAAAATTTTAGAATGTTTTACTACATAAAAAATGTTATTTAAAATAGAATGTTTCCAAGTTTAAATCAGTAATTGAAATTGTAGACAAAAGTGAAAAAAAAATGGAATTTTATTCGTAGTTAGGTTAGTTCCAAATTAAAAGGCGGTAATTTTCCAAAGCAAAATAAAAAAAAACCTCATCGGTCTTATTATTGCGATTGTTGTCGAATTCAAATTTGTTAAAAAGTAGTTAACTAAAACCATAATACAGTAATTTGATGTGGTTTGTTTTTGTAAATAAACTACAATTGTAGTCAAAAATTAAATTTCTTCTACAAATGACTGCCTTTTCATTTAAAAATAAAGATAATGTGTTACAACTTAAACAACTACAAATATTTACAGCTGAAGTTCCCTGAGTATGCAACTATAATTTTCTAATTATTAAAAAAATGTATAGAAAAACATTTTAAATATGTTTAATTTTCTTCGATCTTCTTTTATTATATATGATTCTTCTTCGAGCTTAAGATCTTTTGTTAAAACGATTGTAAATTATTAATTTCCAATATTTCGTCTCCACATTGGGAGACTTCTTCAGGGAAATTTATTTTAATTTAATTTTTATCAATTTTAAAATTTTTATTTCCCTGAAGAAGTCTCCCAATGTGGAGACGAAATATTGGAAATTAATAATTTACAATCGTTTTAACAAAAGATCTTAAGCTCGAAGAAGAATCATATATGAAAAACATTTTATTTTAATAAACCATTATTTCACTTTTTTATAATTGTTAAAATGTGGTTGATTTTATTGATATCTAAAGATGATTAACCCCTTGAGAATCCATTCACATCCCTGTTCCCTCCTGTATATTTAAAACATTTTAGAATTCATGCATTTTAGATATTCATGAATATATTTTTTTTTATAGAAAAGAGAAGCAACACTCAGGAAATTCTTCCTATTTATTAATGTGTTGCTTTCTTTGGAAAGAGGATAGAGGAGAGATAAAAGGTGGGGAAAAATGAACGGCTTCAATAAAGGCAATACTATAATTGCGCGAGATTATTAGTCTTGGAACAGTTGTTACTCGCCACCTCATGGAGAGTTGGCGAACTTATTGAAGCTTTTTGGTTCATAGCCCTGATTGTTTATTTTACTTCGGTGCTGTTAAGTGCTATGGGAGCACCGAAGGTGGGCGCTGCGATATGTATGAGGGATAGAAAACTCATACATATTATTTTTCTAAATTGATGTTTACGACGCCGGGGATCAAACCCGGGACCATCTGTGTAAAAGTTCACCACGCTAACCATTCCACCACAATGCTAACAATCTAAAGAGGGTTAACCCCTTGAGAATCCCTTTATTTTTCAAATCCTCAAAAACATTTCCCATATTTTAAACATTTTAGAATTCATGCATTTTAGATATTCATATGTGTAACCTAAGTCATAGTGTTAGTGTATACAACATATATGGTATTGAATGAATTCACCTATGCATATGAATTCATCATTCATTCAATCATACCTATACACATACAAACATATTTATCTCGATTTATAAAATACCATATCAAATGACATACATGATACTTGAAGTGTAGTGACAGCAACAATTTATTAACACAGCTAAGGAAATTTTATAACAAAATAACATTCACAAAAATCTAAATTCATTACATACAAATACGTACAGGCTATGGTTGTCATTTATTCGGGATTTTAGTTTGTTAAAATAATCTATCAAACAATTTCTGATCGAACGATCAAGCGATTTATTTTTTAAAATTATTCGATTAATCGAACGAATAACGAATACAAATCATTTTAAAAATTCATAAATGGGTAAAGTATTTTACTATATTATCTCAAAATTTTATTAATTTTATAATCAATTTTAATACTACATAGAGAGAATTTTAGGGGACGAAAAATCATCATTGGCATTCAATAATTTCTCATAATAACGATACAACAGTAACATTAGGACCCAAATGAAAATTTTAAAATTAGAATTCTTTTAAAGACATGTTTCTTCTTTTATAACCGGTTTTATTTTGCTATTTAACCTGTTTGATTTTTAAATATCTTAGTCTAAAGTCAAATAACGTTAAAATACCAAAACGACGATTTATATCGTTATTTTGTCGATCAAACAAAATTTAATAGGTAGAATTTTTAAATAAATCCTGTGGTAGCAGAAAACACATGTCATTATTAGAATCGCGGTTTTAAAATTTTCATAACGGCCTTGATGGGGGCTTAGTAGGTAACTGCCATTATAATGAAAAGGTAGTGTTTGCCAACCATGTGAAAAATAATGAAACTTTTCAGTTAAGTAATAAAACTTTCTTCACAAAGTGAACAAAATTTTTGTTGATATTAATGAAAAGCTTCGTACTTTTTATGAAACTAGTTTTTTGATAAAATTTCTTTATTGATTGAATGCAGATTTTAATAAATAAAATGATATTTTTAAAAAAATTTATGAAAACTTGCATTAGTTCAATGAAAAGTTTTATTACTTCTATGCAAAAATTCATGAATATCTTGCATAGATTTCTCTCAGTGAACAACAATACCAATTCTCAAATTCAATAATTTAAGACAATATTACCTCCAAAAGATTTCTTAATCATACGCCATTTGGCATTGTGATGGAAAATTACATAAATATCGGCGATAGTTTTAGTATACCGAATATATCTTATTGTAGTTACCGTAGAAATTTACATAAATGGAATTGACAGTTTCAGTGCTAACGTGCAATACAAAGTTTAAACTTCAAAAATAATGCTATATTTAAACAATAGCACCTTATCTGTGAATTCCATAACATTTTTATGCTTGAAAGTCAAATCATGTGTCTTTACCCATTATTAAAGGGTCCATATCGTGGAAATCGATTAATAAACGTTTTAAAATTTTTTGTTATTTCTTTAATAGAGTTTTGATTTTATTTTCTCTATACCATTTTCTATAAAATTTTATCAAAATTGATAAATTTTTGAAAAAGTTTTATTAAAAGATGTATTTTTTTTAAATATTCGTTTTATTCGATTAACTTTCAAGATTTATTCGTACTATTCGTTATTCGAAAATCATGTTTTTTAAATAGTTTTTATTTTATTTTCTCTATACCATTTTTTTACAAATTTTCCCAAAATTGGTAAATTTTTGAAAAAGTTTTATTAAAAGAGACATTTTTTTTAAATATTCGATTTATTCGATTAAACGTCAAGATTTATTCAAACCATTCGTTATTCGAAAATCATGTTTTTTAAATAGTTCGTTCGAATTTTTGATTTGTTCGTTCAAATAATCGAATAATTTTTATACAGGCTTACACACATTCAAACAAATGTTTGTTATATTTAGCCTCATTTTCACAATGTCCAGTTAGATACTAACTGACACATCTGTTGTTGTTTCCCATACACAGAAAAGATTATTATCAAAAAAATTTCAATTAAACTTTGGTTTGAATTGAAACTCACTTTCAATTAAAAGTTTAATAACAGCTATTAAATGTTTAATTGAAAATGAATTTGGTGACAAAATTTCCAGTTTTTATAACCCATAACAACAACCAATAACAATTTTAAAAAATCACCAAAAATTTTCGCAAAAATTAAGTTTTTCGTGATATAGACTCCTTAAATTTTATTTTTGTAATTTTTTAAATTTTAGCGATTTTTTTCACTTTTGGAGATTTTTTAAATTTTAACAATTTTTTTAATGTTTTTAAAATTATGGTGATTTTTTCAAATATAAGTGATTTTTTCCATTTTGGAGACTTTTTATAATTTTTTTTTGATTTTTTTCCAATTACAGTGTTTTTTTTTTGAATTTTGAAAAAAAAATTCCTATTTTTAGCGTTTTTTTTCCAACATTGCCTTTTTTCAAATTTTAGTGATTTTTTAAAAATTTTTGCGTTTTTTTTTTGTTGCAAATTTTAATTGAAGTTTTAATAATATCTACAAAAAATTTGTTTGGAATTGAAATCAATATTCAATTAAGTGTTTAATAGATATGATTAAAACCGTAATTGAAAATAAAATCAATTAAATAGTTACAAATTATTTTAATAGATACTACAATTTCCTTACTAGGACCGATTTCAATTAGACTTTTAATTGAATCAACTAATATTTTAAAGTCGATTTTAGTGTTTTCTGTGTATACATTTTCAATTTAACTGTTATGCTATAAACACATAGACCACAGCAGACTGCAGAGCTACACGACTGCAAATGCCGTTGACTGCAATCGTCGCCGTGTGGTCAGCTACTTATTATTTTGGAAACGACAGCAGCATAGTAAACAGCTGATCACGATCCAATTTAAAAATATCAACAGCTGTTTTTTATACAAATCAGGGATGTTAAAGTTGGTACAATTGTACTTTTTTTGGTACATTTTGACCTTCTAAAGTACCGTGGTACTACCGCGACTCATTTGGTACAATTTAAAAATTTTTAATTTTTCCCCTTTTTGAATTTTTAGTATAGCAAACAAATTGTTATTGTGTCCTTTTTCATTGCATTTATTCGTTTTATGTAATGAGCTCTTAAAATATATGCGACTATATCCGCCAGATTTTACGATTTATCATCATTTTAAGGATTTTGAAGAATAAAGTTGGCAATTTTTTTTTTTTTAATATCGATTAAAAATTTACGATTTTTTACAAAATTTATCTGGCAGCTCTTACATATATTGACACTTGTTGCAGCCAACTTCACTTTTATTTTGAATTTATTAAAATTCTGAAGAAGTGAAAATTGATATATAGATATGGCATCACTTATAACATATGGGAAAACAGTGGACATTAGAGTGAGGTGAGTTTCTAAAAATAGAACTGTTGTGTTGTTGGAGTTGTACTTCTGAGATTATGTATGCAAGAACAAAAACACCGTGTATTGAATAAAACTAGTTTTAATCACAACAAAACTCGACCTAACTATAGCTTAGAGGGCTAAAGCGCTCTGTCTAACGTGTAGTGCGAGTGCATGTGGCATTAGAAATCAGTTTATCTATACCACGGTCAGTGATTGCACAGAAAAATTTCATATAACGCAATCGAACAAATAAAAACATAAGAAATATTACATTATTCAAAAATTCAAAAAAACAGGGTCACTGACGAACGTTCAATACCAGAAACTGCGAAGTCTGATTCAGAAAAAATTGAATATTTGCAATGTAGTTATGATTTTTAGAAAATACACTCATTCTTCTCTACCACGCCTTTCACAATTAAATTAAATAAAATTGCATATTAATTATAGTATTAACTGCAATTGTCTGAAAAAGACGTTAAAATTCAAACTCAAACGAAAATTAAATTATTGTTAAAGAAATGAAAGAAAATTCCAAACAATCTTATATATGTTTAATTTAGAACGAGCTCTCAACCTCCGTATATTTACAAAAATAAAGCAAATCAAACATATTAGCTAGGTTAATACTAGTATTTCGATCTGGTTAAAGATCTCATCAGAACCCAATGTTTTAGAAAAGTTATAGCCTCCATAATAGGCAGAACTTTAACAAAAAACCGATTAATCATTAATTTTGCTCCGTTCTTGTCTTCTTAGTAAAAATATTACTTGAGCCAGAGTAAAAACTAAAATTTTTTTAACTGAAGTCGTTAAAAAATTAAAACGTTTGTAGTTTTTGGTCGGTAGTAGCTAATTTTCAAAATGAACTGAATGTCAATATGTTTCCAGACATTTGTAGTCGTTGCTGGAATTTTATCCATTCCACACTGGTCTGCAAATGTGGAAAGAGTTTTTTTCTTTTCAAAATATAATAAAAACTAAGGAAAGAAACAGACTACATTAGCCAACATTATCAAGTCTCATACAGACTAAGGATTGGTTAAGAGCGACAAATTTATGCTGCTATGATGTAGAAATTCCAAATAGTTTATTAACTAAACAAATAATTCCATGATTTGGTCTCATATATTCATAAGACTTTTTTATGCCTTATTTATTCATACATATAATGTATGTTATTGGAAGGTTTTGTTTTTTTTTTCTGTACAAGAGAATTTTTATGTATTTTTTTTTTGTTGTTTTAATAAATTTAAAAAAAATGGTACCGTCAACGTCCAAAAAGTACAATTTTTTTTGGATGTTGGTACAAAATTGAAAACTCCATTTAACATCCCTGATACAAATGCATTTTTGTTTCAGTAGTGCCAATTACATCTTTTTTTTCTTTATTAAAATAGAACAACATGCTTGGTTGTAGACACGTATATAAAGTTCACTTAAAAATACAATTACTTATTTATAATACATTATTATAACGTGAAAATAAATTTATCTAACCCCTCTTGAATATTAATGCAATTATACCATTTGATGTTGCGACGTTTTTTGTGTTTAACAAAATAAAATATTTTTAAGCACTAATTTGTTACATATTTTGTTTTATTGTCAACACTATTTTTGTTTTGCAGCCAACAAAAATAGAAATTAACCTAAGTTGACTACAGCGGCAAAAGTAGTCGGGTAGCCGTGTAGTTGTGTTGGTGCCAAAATAATCGTTTTCATATAAACGTGTGTATTTTATTTTTGACAGGCTGTAGTCGTGTAGCTGCAGTCGTCTATGTGTTTATAGCATTATGTTAAATTTTAATTGGACATTCAGTAATTGGGCCTTACTTAATGTTTAGAAAAATTTAGCTATTTGCCAACTGAATTCGGTGACTACGACTTAAAGTCGGTTCTTGTGCCAACATTAGTTTTCACAACAAAGTTCGGTTAATTCTACTGAACTTTAGTTGCAACAAACACCCAAAATATTCAGAAATCTAATGTAAATATCATTGTACTAATTAAATTTATTAAAATACACTTTATTTCTCTGTGTGCAGGATTTTTCCTTGTTAAACTGATTTAAACTTATTTCAAAATATATTTCACATTGATGTGTAGTTATGTATATTTGTAATAAAGTTAAATTTAAAGATTGACATTATGTCATTTTATACAAAAAAAAAAAATCCATTATGCATTTGGAAGTGTTTAATATTAATTTATGCATAAGTTGACACTTAAGTTTTAGATTTAAAAAACAACAAGAGCAATAAATTCCCTTTAGGAAGTAAATAAATCTAAACAAATTTAAATTGAAATTTATTTAAAAAGAAAATTTAATATACATACATGACATTTGATTGATTTTGTAATTAAATAAGAAAATAATTAAATTGTTAAAAATATACATCAAGTTCTTTCGTAAAGAAAATTACAGATGATTTTTCTTTTAATAACATTTTTAAATAATAAAAGTTATTGTATTGAAAAAATGTAAATAGCAGAAAAAATAAATTGGAAAGTGTTCAAACTTCAAACATTGGGTCTGAGCTATGAGTTTAGTATGTTTAGACTAAATTTGAAGAGTCTGTAAATGTTCTTTTGAATTTGACAAGTAAAATAGACCCGATAATCAATTAAAAATTGGAGTTGAGATTACAGTGAAAATATATAATTTTGTATAATATATAATTTGAAAGTTTATGGACATGCATGTTTTTAACCATAAGTCTGAGAACAGGGGACAAATTCGTTTTGTTCGAAACGACACCTAAATAACTATCATTTTGACGATCTTACTTATAAAACAGTTAAACTAAACGATTGAAAATTTTTGATTTTTTACCAAAATTGTTTACATTAATTAAAATTTTCATTGTGACAAATTTTGCAAATAATTCGAGCGCTTACGGTAAAAACAAAGCTGGTGTCCAAAAAAGAAAACTTTCTGATCGGAACATAAGGAACGGAAGGATTCCCAGAGAAGTACTCGCCAAAAGCTGATGTCTGTGCCAAGGTTATTACCACGCCACGAAACGGCTCGACTTTAATTCAAAGCAACTGTTATCGCTGTTGTTGGTAGAACTGTTTAAACACAAATTTCTTTTAAAGGTGATTTTTTCGCATGAGATAAAGTTGAATCTTGATTGTCCAGATGGGTTTAACAGCTATTGGAGATACGTACGGAAGGAACTACGATATATCTCAAAAAGAAATTTCAGAGGCAGATCGTTAATGTTTTGGTGCGCTTTTTGTTTCGACGGCATAGTTGGTTTGGCATTTCCAAGCACTAGAATGAATTCTCTCAGTACATTATAGTGTTAAAAGAGAAATTGGTGCCACTTATTAAAATAGCAACGAAGACGAATTCATTTTCCAAAAAGACAATGAGTGCCTCAGTACATGTAAGTCGTCAGACGATGGAATCAAAAAATCAATACTTTGATATAAACTAAGAATATTTCTTCCACAAAAACAATACCCAGTTGAGAATATTAGTGATCAATATGAAAGCGTTTTTCATCTATAAGAAAAACGCTTAATGGAAGAACTTCCAATAAATCTGGTAGACAGTACCAGATTTTGGAATTTTCGAGTTAATTCAAAACTGTTAAAACTGCTGTTTTAAAATATTTTTCTTAAATTTTTGTAAATTTTACTATATTAAGTTCAGTGTATCCATAGTTATGAACACTAATTAATTTTGTTATGATTTTAAAAATACTAAAATAAAAACTAAATGATTTTTTTTTTTGTTAAATATTGTTAATTTTCCATTGGTTTTTAATTTTTTCCGGTTAAACTCTTACATTTTTTTTTAACTTACGAAATTTAGTAAAATTAATGTGTACTTATAGTTTTGCAACGCAATGCATTTTATTAAGTAAATTTCAAAAAGCTTTCCAACGATATATAATACTATACACTACTAGACTATAACCCACGATGTGGGCAATTTTGGGTCATTTTGCAAACAAAACAAGGAAAAAAAAAATTTTAAAACAAATTATTTAATTCCTATCTTTTGTTATAGACATTTTTTTTCAAGTTTTTTTTTGTCTGACATCAATGTCAATTTGCGTGTGTATAAACCGATATTTGAGCAAGTGAAATCCATTAGCGTTAATCATTTTTATTAAACGGCGCAAATTTTACGGCGGTTTGAAGTTAAAAATTAAAAAAAAATATTAAAATTACAGTTTTTTGTTAAAATTGAAAAAGGATAACGCGTGTGGATAATACCGCTTAAGGGCTTTCTTAGCACACTAAAATATTTATAAAAGCTTCAATAGTTTTTAAAATACACTGAAAAAAAATATTATATATATATTGTTTAAAAATATAGTTTCACTTTCTAGGGGTTCAAAAAAAAACGAGTTCTTTTTGCAAATATTAATATTGGACCGATTATAAAATACTTATTGGGATTCTGGGTTACTTACTAACGCGAATTCAAAAATAATTCTATTAAATTTTCAAATCAAATATTTCATACAAGGATGCTTTTTGGGGTTAGAAACATTTTGTTTCCTTCATAACATTTTAAATCCTTAAAATTGTTTAGTGCGTTTTCGATTTTAGTATCAAACACAGTAAAGTCTTAAATTCGATGTACGTTTGAGCGGAATTAATACAGCGCTTTAGTTGTCCCAAAGCGAAATGTGTTTGGAAAAAACTGCCGCTGCACGCGCCAGGATTGAAAAAAATTATTTTTGTTTGCACTTTATCAGTTTTGTCCGTCGCGAAGAATCTATTCAGATACCTAAACATGTTCACATGCCATGTTTTGATAGAAAAAAAATTAAAAAAAAATTGTTTTTTTGCAAACATTTTCAAAAGTTCATAACATTTTTGCATTTAAAAATTTTAAAGTGCGTTTTTGCCTCGGAGGTGCACTTTACGAAGTTACTCACATCACGCAATACACTAGCCAACTTAAAAGCCAATTCAGATTGTCAGACGCAAAAAATATACATTTTCAAAAAATTTACGCTAATTTCTTTTAAGTTTGTGATGTTCGTGATAAGTTATTGGTGCGCTGACACCAACTTGATATACCTCAAAGTTTATAAAATTACGCCTTTTTTTTTAATTCTGAGCTTAAAACTCATTTTTATTAAACGGCGCAAAAACCCTATTTAAAATCTTAAAAATTCGGAAAATTTTGGTTTCACTTGTAAACCACCATTCAACTTTTCACCCAGCAGTGATATCAACAATTTTTTTTTGTTGTGTATATATCCTCCAAGTCTAGTGACTATATTTTGTATTGGTTTGGATCTGAAAGCTAAAAACTATTACAGAGAAAACGGAATGAATGAAAAAACTCTTGCAAGTTTCAAGTCGTTTTTTTAAGTTTTCGACATTTAGATGACCACCAATTCTAAAGGTGAAGACTTTTCAACGTAAAACTTTGCACGTCATATCCTTCAAGTATATTTATCAAAACCCTGTACAACGTTTTTTTCAATTCATAAAATTTAACGAAATAAGAGCCATAGTATGTCGGTTTCAGCAGGTGCTCAAAAAATTTGAAATAGCCCATATATAATTTTTGAAATTAAATTCTAGCGCATTCCATAATATTTAGGACTTAGATTTAGTTAAATCAAAATTTGAAAATATTAAATCACGGTTGGCCGGAAATTTTCTCTGGAACCTCTAATTGATAATTATGGTTCTATATTTTTGGGCATAAATAAAACAAAATGAAAATATGAAAATTTTTATTGAAAACTTAAATATAAAATTTCACCAATGTTGGTAGGTGAACTATTTTTTTGAAGCATGCGAAAAAGAAAAACGTATTTCTTTATAGTTATAGTTATTTATGGTATTATTCGACAATGCTATGCCAATTTTGATATTTTAAAAAAATGTTAAAAGGTATTATCCCCACTATACACATTGAACAAACAGATTTCCGTCATCTACCTTATTACATTACGTTGTGTTAAGCTTATATATTAATTTATTCATTGATTATATTAATTAAATATTACGTATACGCATCGTTGTATTTAAAAACGACCACGATGCATTTTCAGTAGTCTTGTTAATTTTTCTCTTCCTGTTTTTTGTTTTAATATCTTTAACGTTTTCTTTATTTACACCTCATAAATTACAAAATCACATTAATTTAAATCTCATTTTTTTTGTGCAAATAATCACATTTATTTGTTTATACATTACAATCATGTAAGTATGCGTAGCAACTTATATACAACCATAAATACTCATACTACTACATAATGTTACACTATAAAATACAGGGTTACTCAGTAAATGGTATAAAATTTATACAATTTTTAAGAAAAATTAAAAATTTCATAGTAAATATTGGCTTGAAAAGGTGAATTTTTATTCTAAGTTATCTTTGTGTTAGTGTTAAGGCTAGTAGAAAACCGGTTTGATAGTTAAGTTTTAAAAGCGGATATTAATGTCAAATCTCAAATACTCGTTTCACTGAAAAGCCTTCAAATTTAGACGTTATTTTTGAGTGACCTTATTGTACAACACTCTATATTTAAACCATCGTTGTCATTGTTGCAGCTGCTCCTTGTCTGCATAATTTTCGGTTGTTGGTTATCGTGAACATTTTTTAAATTAAAATTAAAATAAATTGTATTAAAATGCTCATTACGCATTTTATGTATTGTGTTTGTGTGTGTGTGTAAGTATTATGGTTGTCGCTCGAATAAAAATTAAACGATTAATCGAACCAACAAAACGAACAATTTAAAATACATGATTTTCGAATATCGAGTTATTCAAATAAATATTGTCGATTAATCGAATAAAACGAATAATTAAAAAATACTTGTTATCATAATTTTTTTTTTCCAAAATTTATTAATTTTGAGAAAATTTATATAAAAAATGGCAATTTACAAAATAAAATCAAAACTCTATTGAAGAAATAATTGAAATTTTAAAACGTTTATTAATCGTTTTGCAAGATATGGACTCTTAAATAATGGGTAAAGATATATGATTTGACTTAGAAGCAAGCAATATAAAGGAATTCACAGATAAAGTGCTATCGTTAAAAATAGCAAACTAGCACGACTTTTGAAGTTTAAACTATACACTCAGAAAACTTCTGCTGTAAATATTTGTAGCTGTTTAAGTTGTGATATAGTATCGTTATTTTTAACTGAAAAAACAGTCACTTCTAAAGCAAATTTTACTACATTTGTAGTTCATTTAAAAAAAAAACAACCTTTTCTAAAACTTTTCTAAAACTTCGGGTTCTGATGAGATCTTTAGCCAGATCGAAATACTAGTATCAACCTAGCTAATATGTTTGATTTGCTTTATTTTTGTAAATATACGGAGGTTGAAAGCTCGTTATAAATATAAAATAACATAAAAATAATCTCGATGTATATAAAACAAAAGCTAATATAACTGTAACCCACATCAAATTACTGAATTTATATTAATTTTATCAAAACAATTACACTTTAGTCAATTTTTTACTACATTTGTTTTTAATTTTTACTACATTTGTGGTTCATTTTATCAACAGTCAAAAACAAATGACAATGTTAGTTGAATTAAATGAAATGTAAGTTGTCCTTCTTTTAAGTTAAATTTCATTTGTTTTTAACTACATTTGCAGTGAGTGGTCTTTATCTACATAATATTCTAAGTGCACAAAACTATACAAAATATAGCTATTTTACAACGATATTACATTAGCACTTAAACTGTGAACCCCATTTATGTAATTTCTACGGTAACTAAAATAAGATCTTGACAATTCGATATACTAAAACTATCGCCGATATATATTTTTAACTTTTTAACAATTTTCAAAACTATATTTTTTTCATGACGAGATAACCATTCCAAAGGGCGTATAATTGAAAAATATTTTGGAGTTGTTACACGGAGAGAATTATCCTTTATGATATTAACGAAACAATTTCAAAGAATTTTTTGAGGTAGATTTAATGAAGAATTTCCCATAAATTTTGCTAACATTAAAAAATTTTTCATCAAGTTTCTTTCATAAAATTTCATAGTTTCATAAAAAAAATTCATTCGATTTCACAATTATCACTTCGTAAATTTAATGAAAATTTTCTTTAGAGCTATGAAATTATTTCAAACACTATTTTTTATATTTTTTTCATAAAGTTTTATAATTTCATTAATTTTCACAAATTTCAGACTTCAGTTTTAAGATTTAGTTCTGAAGCATTCAACATATTTTATAAAGTTATGTATAATTTCAATGTAGCCATCTATTAATTGGGACTTCTATGAAATTGTTTAAACAATCATATAAAGCGGTTCACGGGCTCCACTGCATTTTTCAAGACATTCATGAAGAGTTGTATTAATTCAAAAAAGTTCTTAATATTAAAAAATTTTATGGAACTATTTCATAAATTAGTCGGAATGATTCATTATTTTTATGAAACGTTTCATTAATTCTACAAACATTTCATAAACATTGACTTTAATGAAACCTGTTTCATAGATTCTATTAAAAGTTTCAATGGACGAATTTCAATGACAATTTTCATTAAAGCTATGCAGAAATTCATTACTGAAGTTAAGATAAATATATCAGTGTATAGTCTGAAATGATTGTATGTGTTGTACTATTCGAATTGATTCCAAAATGCATGACATTTTGAGATAATATGATAAAATATATTAATTATTTATATATTTTTAAAATTATCTTATTCGTTCATTCGATTAATCGAATAATTTTTAAAAATGAATCGTTTGATCGTTCGATCAAAAATTGTTTGGTTGTTTATTCGAACAACATAAAAAGACGAATAATTGACAACCCTAGTAAGTATGTATGAGTGTTGTACATATATATGTGTGTATGCAGTTTTATGCCTGCAGTCAGATCAACATTGACAAACACGACAACTCCTCAAACCAATAAACCAACCGTGCAATCAACCAAACAACCAACCAACCGCCACCACCAACAATAACAACACTAGCGACTATCATTTTCCCTAGATTTTCCCTATAAATATTGTATTATTACGCATTTTACATTTTGTGCGATTATAATTCGCAGCAAAAATTGCAAACGTTTTAAAAGTAAATAATCTGGCCTTTAATTTATATTGTAATAATTTAATGTGTTTTATTTGCACTTATATGCGAATATTTTACACATCATGTACTTGGGTGTATAAGGGGCATTCCATTATAAATCGGAAGCTTTGAATTTTTTTTTAATTTGTTTAAGGATTTGATAGTGTCAGCTTATTTTTCTTAGAGACAAGCTAAATATATTTAAACTATTCATCACTGTTCGATCACTGTTAATTCAGGAATAGTTTAATATTTTACTTTA
Organism: Delia radicum; assembly: GCA_021234595.1. NCBI lineage: Eukaryota > Metazoa > Arthropoda > Insecta > Diptera > Anthomyiidae > Delia > Delia radicum. The sequence goes on along the minus strand of CM037855.1, from coordinate 48,740,709 downwards.
AACAACTTTAAATATTACTTTTTTAAAAATTTTTTTTTTTTAGTGGAATGAAATATGTTATATCCATTTGCTTTTTATAATTAAGAAGAAGAGTAAAGTATAATCAAATACATTGATTTCATGATATTCTGATTTATTTGCTTTTTTAGAGGCTTTTAGTTCAGCAAACATGTTTGTTTTAATATTTGTGAAGTTTAGATTTATCTACGGGCTGTTGATGGTCAGCCTTTTTAATACATATATCGATATAAATAAAAACAATTTACATCATCTTTCACTCAACGTTTCGTTGGTTGTTTTTTCCAACTTCATCAGGAGTTAATGTTTATTAAATTCTGGCAAATAGATAACAAAATGGCAAATAATTAATTTTAATTTTATAAAATAAAGTTTTTTTCTTTCTAATATTAGGATCACAGATTATTTAAAACTTACGATTTTATAAATTACATCGATTAAATATTTCTTATTTCTATAAAAAGTTGACAACACGACACAAATTTAAATAAATAAATATATAAATAATCAAAATTTTACAAAAAATCATAATCTTTATCCTAATATCACAGAACCTTTTTAATTGCCACTGAATATTGAAGCTTTGTTTGGTCTTTGTCTTCTTTGGCGTTAAGAGCGTTTGAAATTCTTTGTTGAATGCGTAAACTTTTAAGAGTATATCTCTTATTTTCCATTCGTTCTTTGTCCAGCATCTTAACACTCTTACTTAACCAGTATCTTAACACTCACTTGTTTTAAATTCCCGGAAATTCCGACCAAAATTGCCTGGAATCGGGAATTGGAAAAACGACAAAATCCCTGGGAGTTTCGTCCCCGGTATCCACCAAAAACCCCTAATTCGTAAATTTTTAGATTTTTTTGATTACACGTTCAAAAGATATCGAATTTTCAATAAAATTGAGCTTTTTCCTTTTTTTACTCATAACTTCTTCAAAAATTATCCAAATTAAAAATTTTTGTTTTAAGTTTTTGAGTTTTTGCTTTTTTTTATGTAATTTCCAGAGAAGAATAAAAAATTCTTTAAAGTGTTCTTATACACCCAGAAAACAGACACGGTAGCAGCAACCGTATTAGTTGTCAATAGAGTACTTCGATTGTTGGGACCGAATTTTTCGGTTGTGATAACAACAGAAATTCCGTCACGACTATTATAATTTCGACTATTACAATTCGATAGTTACAACAGAAACATTCGATTGTCTGCAAATACGGTTGCTACTACCTAGTCTGTTTTCTGGGTGTATGGGTAATTTAAATCTATTTTTTGGAAATGGTTGTACATTTTGTTTTCTTTTTTTATGAAAATTTGGGATGGTAAACCTTTACATATCGATTCTACAAAGTTTAATCCCAAGTAAATCATTGGATTATGTTAATTAATTACTACTTTTAAAATTTTTGAAAAACAACAAAATTTAAAATAAACTTTTCAAGTTTAAAGCATTTTTGATAACTTTTTGCAGAAACTGCCTTTGAAATACATATTTTGTTATGGACTTAGGTACGATGAATAAAAATAGATTTCAATTCAGCGTTAATAGGTCCACTGAAAAAGGTGTGTTTCAAAGCCAAGTTTTTTTGATCGTTGAGTAGTGTTATTAAAAAGATAAAAAAAAGAAAAGAAAGCTGTATTAAAAGTTACTAAAGCGACAAATATTTATTAGTTTTAAGTTTTTTATTATATGCAACTAAATTAAGGCCTTTGTTATGGTAAACCTCATTTTTGTATTATGAATTAATTTTTCAACGTATGAGTAATATTGAATAATGGTATGAGTAATATTACTTATACGTTCTTTATTATATTAATAATACTTAATCTGGTTGTGCCCGTAAAATTTTAATTCTACGGTTTCCTTTATTTCGTACAAGAAATAAACAAATTTATTGTTCTTTAAAAATAAAATGTTATAAAAACAAAAATAATATTCACAATACAAATTTAATAAACCTGCTTGAATAATAATGCTAGAAACGTACTTCAACTAACATAATTTCTTTTTACGATGGTAAATGATTTCTTTGTACACTCACAGCATTTTTACCGCTAACCGAGCAAAGTTTATATAAATATATTTTTTTAAATTTTTCTTTTAGTTATTCAAAAAGAAAAATACACAAAATTTCGAATTTTCTATATCAATAAAAATATTCAGTCAAACTTTTCTTTTGTAAATTTAAACTGAAAGAAAAATTTACTTTTGAATTAAGGAAAACTCATTTTTATTAAAATATGGAGTGTTTATATAAACGGAAAATTTATTGATTTTATACACAAAATAACAAAATTATTTTACTTAAAACGAAAAACTCAAAGTCCTGTTTTTAACAGAAAGCACGTAGACGATACTCGTATTGCCAAGCTGATAATTGAAAAATATAATGATAATTTTTCCATATTTTTTTTTTTTTAATATTTGGCCAAGTAAAATTCCGGTAAAGATAAAATCTGTTTATATAGGCAAATTTAGGAATATCAAGTAATTTGTGAATAAAATATTGAGACATTGTAGAAAACAGTTTTTCAAAATTTCACAATCTGTTGAAAAATTATCAACCAAATTTACAGATGCTAAGAAGTTTTGTTTTGCCTTAAAGCGCCTTCTAGTGGAAAGATAAGCAACCAAAGTTGAAACTTTGACAGAATATGAATGTAAGACGATTGAAAATATTTAGAAAAATTAAAATATTTTATGTTTTTATGGAGAAACGAACGGGTTATCTTGAAAGTGACATGAGTCCATTTTGAAAAAAATTGGGTAATAAAGGAGTCTCATAGTATTTAACAACTTATATTCACTGCACGAAAGTTTCTTGATAAAATTTTAAAGATCTCTAAAGTTTTAGCAACATTTTTATATTGTACGTTATTTTAAATAAGACGGATATTTTTTCTAGGTCTTACAAACGTTGATTTCCATATTTCAAATCCGCTTTTAAATTTTTTCATCAAATAGCATTTTTGCGAAATTAGCAATTTCGTCACTTTTTAAAATGTATTTTTCAAGCAAGTTTAATAATTTACAAATAAAATTCTACACTAAAAAAAAGCATTTAAAATCTTAAACATTTTATTAAATTTAACAAATTTTTTACTGCTGTCTTTACAGAGTTTTTTTTTTTAGTGTATATATAAAAACCAATATCCTAAAAAATTTACAATAAGTCTAAAAAAAAAATGTAATTATGAAACAAAAAATTGTAATTCATTTAAGTTAACTAATTTTTAAATCTTTTTGAAAAGATCTCAAAAACCTGACGTGAAGGAGAAATGAAGATTCAGATACTGCGGAACTCAAGTCTTTAGAAAAATATGTTTTTATCCTAGGGCCATGACCTTTCTTAAGTTTTGTAGTTAGTGTAGAATAACTTTTAAATTTGTTTACAGATTTTTTTTTTTTGAAATACGTTATTCTGAAATAGCATGTATAGAGCTTTCTAACCCTATACTCACTTTTTTGGAATATTTTTTTTGTCAATGCCTAATTCTAGACCAGCCGTGGGTAGTTTCGTCAGCATAAATTGGTAACACTGTAAAAGACGTATACGTAATATTAATTCGTTACATGATTGTATGTATTACAAGGGTCAGACGTAATTTTCTTTCAACAAATTCGAAGAAAATAGACTTTTATGAATTTGTTTTGCTTAATTACAACTATTGATATCCCTCTTATAAAAAACAAGCTTTCCAACAGAGCTGCTATATTTATAGCTGATAAATGTGCAACATCAACTTGTCCACTTTATCCCATAGGTGGGGCAGTTAAGCCGATTTGAGTTACTTTGGAAATATAAAAAAAACAAATCTAAGAAAAAAGTATTAAAAGAGTTTCTTGGTTGAGTAATGACAGCGCTTTTAAAAATAAAAGTGGATAATGCTCCCGCTGCTACCCTTCATTTACGTAAAAAACCTTATCAGAATTCTAATGATTTGTGAAATGTTTAAATATTTACTCGTCTTTAGTTTATTTGTTCATGCTTAGTTACCTTTTTTCATTCACAGCCCAACAAAATATTGAACAAAGTGAAAATATATAAAACAATTTCAATCACTTTAATTTAATGTAACAAAGGCATAAAGCTATTTAAAATTTATAAACTTTTACGGTTAATAAATTCTACTGCATAGAAAACCATTAAACAATAACAGCCAAAAAAAAAGAAGAAAAACAAAAAATAAAAAAAATAAGGAAAAACAAACCTTATCATTAAATAAACCCTCCTCTTTTTTTTGCCATTTACACTCAATTTCATGCACAAAAATTTCAACGATTATAATTGACTGTTACAAAAAAAAACAAAAAAAAAATCCGAAGAATGAAAATCACTGCGCGTTGTTGGCTGGCCTTCTTATACTATTCATGGAAGAATGTTCCATATAAATATAGGCGGCTTACAAGAAGAAATTGTGCACACAAAAATAAATAAAAAAAATTCAAAGAAAAATTATAAGAACTTCCTCTTAATGTTGAATCGTATATAAGGAACTCCAATATATTATTTATAATGACTCACTTCCGTATCCGCGCTTAATTTACGGAAAAATTGCAAAACGAAAGAAAAAAAACATCAAAACGCCAATGGCACGTAACATATAATGCGTGCACGATAAAGGGAACAAATAAAATTACAAAAAATTGATAACTTTGTAATGATTTAGTAAATTTATTTAAGATATATTTAAACATTAAGTGCGTTAAGTTAAATGTAAACTGAGAGTTAAAGTCACAATGAATTTTTGCATTATATCTATGAAATATCCATTGAAACTTTTCATTAAAGTAATGCAGTTTTGCATAACATTTTATTTATTAAAAATTTTATAAGTCTAATGAAAAAGTTTCATTAAAATCTGTTTCATTAAAACTAAGAAACCTTTTCATGAAATTTAAGAAATTTTTCATTCGAATTTTGAAAAAAACTTCATCAGTTTAGTAAAAAAATTTCATTAGAACTCGTCCAAGAAATTGCCTCTGTATACACACAGATCAAAATTTAGCCATTTGCCAACTAAAATTCGGTTACTACTACCAGGCGCGGATCCATTAAAAGGTTTTGGGGAGGGAAATTAGACTATAACTTTTAGAATCTTTGTCACAATTTTGTGTTGAAAAATTTTATTTCGGGGGTGGAAATGTCCCATTGAACCAATTACGATTTGAACCAAAAGTCTGAAATTTAAAATATATTTTTTAATGTATGGATAAATTCATTGAATATACCTTCTGGGTTTTTATAAAATCTTGGTATAACTAGGGTTTGAAATAGTAGCATCTAAACGAAAGATGGGCATGTGAGTAAATTTCAATTCTCACTCAATCACGCTAACGAGCGAAAAAGTAAAATCACTCACATTCACTCACGAACAATTTTTACTACTAACACTCACTCACGCTCAAGTGTTCAACTACAGATTTCACTCACACTGATGGGTGATTCAAGTGAATCGCATAAATTCAATTCCGGAAAAAAATAATACGTTAATATTAAGATAAATTGTGAATGATATACTCAAAATTGCTCTGAATATGAAATTTTTCAATTCATTTTGAATATAAAATAGGAGAAAAAATAAGGAAATTTTTATAAAAAGCAAATAAATTTTTAATTAAGTTAAACTCACTCGAGACAAAACTTAACAAACGCTGACAAAATTCTGCTCACGTGCCTATCTCTAATGCATATCATAACATTATTTAAAATTTAAAAACTTTTAAGCTTTCCTTTAAGACAAATTTTATTATTTTCTACACTTAGAATATAATGTAGGTAAAGACCACTGCAAATGTTGTTGAAAACAAATGAAATTTCATTTAAAGAAAATACGACTTACATTACAGTTAATTCAACTAACATTGTCATTTGTTTTTTAATGTTCAGAAAATGACTAACAATTGTAGTAAAAATTAACCACATGGTATTAAAAAATAAACAAACATTTATTTTTTTTTATTTTTTTAAATAACAAAAAACAACTGTAAAAAATGAATGTTTAATCATAAAACAGTCATTTGATGTGGTTTGTTTTTTAAATGAACTACATGGTTAGTAAAAAATTTAATTTGTTCAACAAATGACTGACATTGACATTAAAAATAAAGAAACAGTATTACAACCCAAAAAAATACATATTTTTAAAGCAGAAGTTCCCTGAGTGTATGGCTGTCGGAAAATTATTTTACTTAAATTATAGGACCAAAAGCTAAAGAGATAATCCACAATATCGAGGAATCCTCATATGGGAACAGCTAATTCTCGCCGCCATGCTATCTTGTTTTTAACACACCACTGCAAGCAATGCATCTTTGGCAGCAGCATAAAAAGCAGAAAAGAAGCAAATAAGAAGAATTATTCGTATTTAGAGGCATCAGAAACCCTTAGATAACAATTAACAACTGATATTGTACTTCAATTCTTGGTGTTACTTATTCAGCACTTAACTGATTTGAACTAATATTTTATTAATGTTTTACTGGTTTATATAGCTAAAAATGTTATGCTGATTGAGCAAAGTCCATCTCTTCCATTTTATGCATAAAAAATTTGTAATCATCGCACGGTAGCGCTCGCCATTCACAGTAATGTTCATGCCTTCGTAGTCTTTGAAAAAGTACGGTCCAATGATGCCACTGGCCCAAAATCCCCACCAAACAGTGAATTTTTTGGGATGCATTGGCAGTTCCTGCTTTTGGCTGCCCTTCATACCAAATACTGCAAATTTTGCTTGTTCACGAATCCATTCAACAATTTGCACTTTCTTAACCGAGCATGAATTTTGATAATAAAATTCAATAATCTGCAAGCGTTGTTAGTTTGTAAGTCGATTCATGGTTAAATTATAGACCAAGCTGAACATGTTTAACAGTAACATGTTACACGAAAATTGCTAATCTGCCAAAAACAGTGTTGCCAAAAAGAAAGTTGCTAAAAAATTACCCTTTACTTTTTCAACTGATTTGAACTAATATTTTACTAATATTTTACTAATGTTTTACGAGTTCATTTTGCTAAAAAAAATTGTGCTGATTGAGCTAATTAATAGTGTGGACGACAGCAAGATTTAAATATATACGCAGAATCAAGTAGATGTTGTGTCATGTCAATATGTAGTAGAAACGAGGAAAATTTTACTAAAAAGTACAACTCTTGTAAGACATATAAAAAAATCAACAATGGAAGATTTTTGTATCTGTTTTTCATACAACAGGACGCTAACAATATGAATAGATATGTGGACTAAGAAATTTTAATTTTCTGTTCTCACCGACTTGTCACTTTGTCAAAGTAATTGTCTAGTAATTAAATTAAAGACAAAATAAAATATTTAAATTTAATAAACATTAAATGAGTATTTGTTAACTAAATCTTTATAATGATTTTTAATGTAATGTGGTCAAACAAATATACGTTCAGGTAGCCAACTAAAAATCAGCTCGCTGATTTTCAGCAAAATATTTTACTGACATTAGCATTTTTTTGCGAACACCCTCCTGACTAAAATTTTGCTGCTTTTACTAACTCTATTGTTTGAGTGTAGCATTAATTAACAGCTCATTATGAAGTGATTTATATTTTTATTCCATACAGAAATTTAAGAATTACTTTTGAATAAATTACTTTAACGTCATACATGTAGTTGTGCATTTATAACAGTATATCTTGACGTTTCATAAATTTGATAAACAAAAATTTAATTAAAAACTAAAATAAATTTTAAACTTTAGTAGTTTTTCTTTTTTTTAGTTTTTTTGAAACAAACATGACCTTTTTTTTTGACTCACTTGATAGTAGATACTGGTAGATACAAATTATGCAAGTATTCTATTGCAAAGTGAAGCAAATAATAAAAATTATTACCCTGCATAGTTAAGAGGCTATCAAACCGCCATTCTTGTGAAAGTATTATAAACTTTTCATTTGACTTTTTTTTTTTCCTTTTTTTCTTCCTTTAACTTTTTCGTATTCATTGTTCTCGTTTAATTTTTGAAAGAAGACGAAAATGTTAAAGAATAAGAAACTATTGTTATTCTTACAAACAACTTATCAGATATTTAAGACGATTTGTTACCCAAAATTATGTGAATTCCTAACAAAGTATTTTCGTGTATAATTTCATAAAGTTTGTGCAGCAGTATTTAAGTAGATTTTAAATGGTGTTATGTAAGTAAGTATATAAGGGTAATTATTAGGATGGTACTTATTTTCAAATGAATTCAGATACAAAGAAAAACAAAATTTTTAATAGAATTATGTCTTATAGTCGTTGTTATATGCCACCCTAATGTTAATATGAGCATACTAGCAGTTATAAGTACATACACTTGAGATGATAATAGTCGAACAAGTTGCAGTAATAATAGTTAATAATAATGATAGTATGATAGCTATACAAATAGCAAGTGTGTAAAGAATATTTATATCGTACTAACTATTGTTTTTCGACTGCTAATGTTCTTAAGAGGAACATTAACTGAACTGAAAATACGATATCGAAAATGCAGATACATATATACATATAAGGGTTATATGTTTTTTTTTTGCAAATATAAAATTTTACCTTTCCTGGGCGTATAGTCCATAAAAAGTAATAACGTAAAGTAATGCATTTTTATTTTTACGCGGTTTTCAAAAAAATTCCTGCATAAACATTTTTGAAGTTGGACATGATTTTTTTGTTGAATTAAACTAAAAATTTATATCTCGACAAAATGTTAAAATACTTAGACTATTGATTATCGATCTCAAAGTACACAAACGTTTTTAAATTTGACGTATTTCGCGGATTTTGATAAAAATAATATGTTAGCAAAAAAACGAGCATATTACGTAAAAAGTAATTTAAAATATTTTATGCAGTATTTTTGGTCTACTAATTCAAAAAGGTAAAAGTGATACAAATGCACTTTATGTGGCAGGTATTTGTTTCAGAATAACCCGAAAAACGATTTCTATTATTAATGAGGCATTCCAAAAATTATCGTTAATGTCTTTGGCTGTGTAATAATGGATATCGGAAAAAATAATTACATCGATAATCAACGTTTCCATGACATATGAGCTGTATTAAGTTTTTCGAAATTCAGTCTAGTCCGTGTTCTATCGCATCTCAAAATTCCACGTTTTTTTTTAGCAAAACTACGACAAATACTTAACCCTTTTAATAGCAATGTATACACATTGCACACGTTTTTTAATATATATAAAAATTTTGATAACTCAATCAAGCTTTATATTCTTGTTTAAATACCCAGAAAAAATAATTTGAAGTAGTTCAAAATAAACAACATTTTCATTACACACAAAGTAGCTACTACTACTGATTCTTCTGATCTAATGCTGGTCTTTTAGATCAGTTCCTAAACTTAGCATATAATATCATCATATACAATGTTCGGTTACAATTCGGTATTTGACATACTCGAATAGAACCGGGAGTTTGTGTCTTTTAACAACTATTTTCTTTAATCTAGATGTCGCTTTGAATTAGTGTTTTCTGACCTTTAAATTTGAAAAACAATGATTACAAAATATCAGGCTTAACAATAGTTTTCTTTCTTTTCAGTTGAACGAAAAACTATTATTTCGCTTTGTTTTTAAATCTAGAAAGCTGCTTAAAAGGATACATATTATCACTCAGTAAAAAAGATGTGGCTTGACATCATACCTTAACCACTAATTAAAAATAACAAATTAAGTTCTATGAAAAAGAACACTTGTAATAAAGTGAAGTCTTAGAAATTTACATTAACTCCGTCTTATGACAACCAACCCTATGAGGGCAACGAGAGGGCAGATTGTCTTGTCTCAGATACCACCTGCGCAAAAGGGGTCTTCCGGACACGGATGAGTGTAGGTTTTGCGAACTGGTAGCTGAGACATCGGAGCATGTTCTTTGCGAATGTCCGAGGCTTTGTGAAAGGCGTGCCAAGTTTCTTGGCGATCGCTTTGTCTCCCCTTCGGACATTATGAAGATTTTGCCTAATAGGATTATTGGCTTTATAGGTAGCTTGAATCTTTAGGGTAACTTTAGGCAGCACAAAAGACCTAAGTTGGTCGCGGTGCATAGTGCCATAAATTCTAATCTAATCTAACCCTATGTTAAAATCATGCGTGTTTCACCTCAATTTGCACTACATCTGAATCCGTATATGTGATGATTTTACTACATCTTTTTCCACTCTTTTTTCGCTGGGTATGTTAATTATGATATTGGTAATTGGAAAAAAAAATCATTAACTATATGGATAAACTATTCATCAGGGCTATTTAGAACCCATTTAAAAATAGTGCTTATCCATAAGCAGTTCCGGAAGGCATTATTTAATTACCGATCGCCCCCGAGACAACTTCATAAGGCATGATTTTTGTTCGAGATGTTCCCACTCGGTATGTTTCTTTTAAGCAGGTGAAAAGCGCTTCTTTCATGTGCTCTAAGAAGCAATAATTTCATGCCTTCGTAGGCAATAAAAAGCGTTTTTGTTTGTGTGTTGGAAACATTAATGCTTCAAGGTGTGTATTCTTTACTGATACATTGTAAGCATTGTTCACTGCTTCATTATTCATTGTTTTATTGTATGCAAGGCGGTGAAGCGCTATTTTGGAAGCATACAAATGTAGTTACTGCTTACCAAATCAATTTTATTTTTTTCTGTGTAGTGATATTTGTTAAGAAAGTAAAATTTTTTAATGAACCTTTATCTCCGAAAGAAGGGGCATTTAGTGTATATCGTGAACTAAAAAAGCTAGAATCTCGAAATTTGTCAAGTAGCTTCATCTAATGACCAGAACAAAATAATATAAATCATTTTTGGTTATTCGAGTATTTTCGTGGTAAATTTTGACCGAGAAATTTCTAAAATTTGATTTTCGGACCTATTTTTTGATTGGGGAGGACCCCTATATAACTGGAAAGTTTGGTTGAAAAATATCCAGAGGGTCTTTGACTTGACATTAATGAGTTGAAAAAGTAAAATTTTTAATTTTGTTCAATATTCCAAGCAATAACATATAAGTGGTAATACAAGGGCGAAGGAAAATGGGACATTTCCTCCCAAAAATTAAAAATTTACAATACAAAAAACTCTAAAGGTTTTGAAAATTTATCAAAAATACTCTAACTTCCCTCCTCAAAATCTTTTCCTTGACACGAGCCTGTATTTGGCAATGTCAAGTACTTACAATTGTCATTACAAATCTCATAACTTTTATATGGGTATGTCGAGCAAAATAATGACATATGATTTCTAAGCACCTTACAAAAACAGAAAAATATGTGGTTACATATGCTTATCGGTGTGGATAAAAATAGCGGACACCTATATGAGCTCTCACGAAATATTATTCTTGATAGATAAAAACATAAATGAGTTTCCTGCACAAAATTTCATTGCTTTCTAGCTTACAAAATAGAAGTAAAAAATAAGTAGTTATTTATGTACCCTCTAGATGTGGAAAAATGTGATTTTTAAAAAATATTTACAACATTACTTTATATTTAAAATAATGAAATAAAAATTAGTACTTATAGGTAACGCTTTAGTTTTTGTATTGCAATAATAAGAACATTAACTAGTAAGTCCTTAATATTTGCGCTAAAGTAATGCAGAGAGTAAGCTGGTGTCATTTCTGGTAGTGGGAAAAGTAATGACATATCATTACCGTTTCTACACATTAACGACCCATAGTCTAGTATATTTTTTAAATTGTGTTGGGTGTTCTGAATCCGAATTCCTCCAAGTCATCAGGTTTTTGAGACATTCAAACATAAAAATGTATAAAAAACACTTTTTCGTCATAATAGGAACTTTACCACACCCCGAATATTTTCTCTTCCATTAAACTTTTCGGGACTTATAAAATTACTACTATTCATTTTGAAAATTATTTTTGAATCTATCAGATAGATCTATCAGTTTTCGGATAAACCGTTCGTTGAAAATTTGATAATTCAGTTTCATATAAGTATGGAATGATGTACATGTTATTGTGAGCAATGGATGAAAAATTAATATATCAAGTAAATTCAAAAAGCATTTTAAAAATTAAGAGTACTATTACCATACGCAGTAACGAGTTTTATATAAGAAAAATTATTCGCGGTGTAGTAGCGTCGCAAATTAAACGGAAAATCGTATTTTTTTGAATTTTTAGATTAGAATGTCTCAAAAACCTAAATACAAATTCGGATTCAGAGAACCAAGGACAATTGAAAAAGTATACTCAGCGTATTAAAGAAAATTCAAAATTTATTTTTTTTTTTGGAAAATATTAAGAGAATTTTTTTACTAAAATTTAATCTTTTAACCCCATGAAGAGCCCACTATGAATTTTGGATATGTTATACCAGACTATATGATCTATCAACATAAATTGATTAAGAAAAATCAAAGATGTAGTTTTTGAAATATTCGCGAAAAATAACGATTTTGTATTTTTTTCGAACTTTCTAAAAAGAGACTGTATCTGAAGTAGAAGACCCAATCTTTCATATGAGATAAGATTTTTAAAAACCGCATTAAAATTGGAGCAATTTAAATATTAAGTATTATTATTAGTTTTTCTAAAAATGTCAAACTTTGAGATGCGTTACCACGCGAACTACACAGAATTTGTAATTACATCATGGGAATGTTGAATACCGATGTATCACTATCGATGAAATCCAAACACATTCATTTTAAAAACAACTAAATTCGAATCGAAATTTTTTGCAATGACTCTAATACAATATTGCCCATCACGTGGATACAGGTGAAAATTTTTGCATAACAAAAGTTATAACCCTAATACACATTTATATCTACTTTATAAACAGTTTGTTTGTACTATATTAACAATTATCATACGATTTAGATTCTCCTTGTGTTCAATTTTATTAATGCAGTTTTTAATGAATCTTCAGTTTATTTGATATAAATTTTTACCCCAAAACTCATTAATATAGTCTGTTATGTAAATTAAAAAAAAAGTATATATTTTTCATAAAATACACTTTTTTCGTAAAGAGTTTGAGTTTTTTTTTTTTTTAATTATCATTAAAGTTGCCTGCTTAATTATGCAAATTAGTGTATATCTAATGCATATTTCTTGAAGTCGTTTTTAAAGACATAAAACTAACTGAAAATAATTGTATAAATATTATAAACTTTCCTTTAACTTTGTATATGGGCTATTCTCAAAAATATTTTAAATGGGGTTAACAATTTTTTTCGGCACATTTATTAGATCTTACACGATACTAAACCACTATTTAGGGACTTGTTATCTGTTTGTGTGAATCAGTTTCTGCACGGAGCGTAAAACTTATGTCTGTTAATTAACAAAATTACATTTTGCAATTGAATTCAAAAAAATTTTACACATGTATAAAATTGTTTAATATTTTTTTTTTGCGTTTTCAAGGAAATTTACTCCCTTATTTTGCGCTTTTCAAAAAGTGTTCTCCGAATTCTGTGTAAAAAAAAAAAAAAACTGAGCTTTTTCAAACGATTTATTAAAATTTTTCAACTTTGCCAGTATAGCAGTATAGGCCTATGGCCCTAAAATTATGTTCTTCTATGAGTTAAACTGTTCTTAATCCAATCATGGAACCAGTTTTTCTATAATAAATATAAAATTGCGCAAGTTATTGAAAAATAATATCAGTTTCAAAAGATTAAAAAAATTTTGATAATAGCCCATAAAAAATAGTAAGTATTGCTAACTTTTCTTTAAAATTTGAATTGAATACACAGGAGGACAAAATCATAGCATTTAAAACCGAATATTTTAGGCACGCTGATTTCAGTGGCGTACTTTACTTAACGATGCATGATACACCTTTTCCACAAAATGACTTCAAAGTTTGGCGCATGTAAATGCAAATTTTTTTACATATATCGCTATTGAAATGCAATCAGTCGGACTCCTTTCTGTTGAAATGTAACACACAAAAAAAAATAAAAATAAAAATTCATTTCAATCGTGAAAATAGCCGATTCAATTATTTGTATTACTGAAATTTCATCAACAACGAAAAGTGGATCTTTCAATTAAAAATTGACAGCGTTTTCATTGAATTATTTTAAATTAAAAGGTGTTGTTGTCATATCAAATGTTTCTTTTTATAGCTTAATTGAATTAGTTTGATTCGAATTTTAATTAGCTTAATTATAATTAGTTTAATTAGTTTCAAAAAAATTACTTTGGTGAAAAGTCGCAACCTTATAAATTATATGTTTTACGTTTCAAGGCGCCACGTTGTTTAGTATTTATTTATTTTTTGATCCATCAATCAGTGAATTTATAAACATGGAATAAAAATTGGTCAACGCTATGAAATTCAATACTTTCATTTAAAAGGTGAAAGTCTAACTTATATTAAAACCTAGATAGATTCTACTATGGGGGAGTCTGCTTCTTAATTTGCGACTATAAAATATTGGGCTACAAAGTTTGAACGAGGCCTTACGAGCACCCAAGACGAACACCGTAGTAGTTGACCAATTAAGGTGTACACACCAGAAACGGTTAATAAAATCCATAAAATTGTATTGGATGATCGTCGGCTAAAGGTGCGTGAGCTGGCTGAAATGATGGGCATATCAAAAAGTGCTATACATCGCCTATTGACCGAAGATTTGGAGATACGAAAGATGGGTGCGTCGTTTGCTCACAATAGAACAAAACCAGCGTTGTGAAGATGTTTCAATAGAGTGTTTGACGATGTTTTACCGCAATAAAGCCGAGTTTTTGCATCGATTCGTATCCATGGAAGAGACATAGGTCCACCCCTTCAAACCTGACTGAAATGTTAGAATAGTGTACAAAGAAGCCAATGACAGTTCCATCGGCAGGTAAGGTCATGGCGTCTGTTATTTTGTGATGCGCGTCAGATTTAAAAAATATACCAAAAATATTGTCCGTTTTTGACGTCCCCTTAGGACAGGTTAACGACATCCTAAAAAAATATTTAAAATCTCGCAATTTATGAATGGACTCATAAACATAATTAAAAAAATTTTTGTTGCAAAACTGCGTACCTCGTATTGCATTCGTATAAAATATTCGTTGAATATTGTCCTTAATATATATTTTAATATATCCATATAAATACACCATGACGTATAATTCATATTATTATGTGTATTATTTATTGGTCATACGCCTACGTACTTTACTTAGCTTTTATATAGAAATTTTTACAAAACCGAGTACAAAATACTATTATACAATCTTATTTAATATGATCCAGTTTCGTAAAATTTAATATAGTTAAGTATACAATTTTACTTGCCACTGTAATTTTTCGTAAAACGTCATATTTAATTGAATCTTACAAATTTAATTGTATCTTAAAAATCAATAAACTAATGAACAAATAAACAATAAACAAATACCATTTAATTAAGTTGTGGAAAAGTGACGTTTTGGTTTTGAAATCCACAACTATTCTATTCATTAAATTTAACTGCACGTTAAATTTAAATTGGGCTCTTAACAATCGTGCCATAACATCTAGCCCCGTGTATTTAATTTAACAAATTTATTTTCATTCGACTGAATCGTATAAAATTATATCAAACTCAATGTAATATACACAGAAAAAATTAAAAACGGGTTTCAATTAAAAAATTATTGAATCAATTAATATTTTAATTGATTTTGCACCTATCACGGCAATGATACTATCAATTAAACCTTTTATTAAAACTAATAAGAAAAAAAGTTATAAATAACTTCTACAAAAAAAAAAAATATGATACTCACAAAAAAAGTGTGTAATCTACCGTTGGTATGTGTGTTTTTTGCAATGCTGAGTCTATTTGTGTGTGTGCTTGTTTTGTTTGTTAACTTCAAATGTATTTGGTATTTTATACTGAAAATTTTCTATTTATGCATACAGTGTATGAAAAAATAATATGATAATTGTGTCTAAAATAAATATGTATTTATATATTTAAAAGTCAATTAAAATATTAATTGATTCAATTAAATATTTGTTTAGAAACAAATTAAATTCAAATCAAATCTTTAATTAGATATTTTAGGTTGATAATTCTTTCTGTGTAATGCATTTATATAGAATGCACTACAACATTTTTTGTATCAAATTGTATTTCAATTAGATATAAAGCTATATCAAATTTGATACATTTTTTCGTTGCATTATATCAATTTTTTTTAATCGGGAATACACATTTTTTTTGCAATCTTCAGTTTAAGATTTAAGTTTTTGATAAACTTTGGATATGATAAAAATGCAAAAAAAAGTATTTTTTATATAATTAATTTTAAAGATTTTTGTTTTTCTCAAAACTGTGGCGTGATGGGAAAATTTGGAAAACACATTTGGAATCAACGAGACAATATCTTTTAAAAATATGTATCGTGGTTCCAACCAAATCGATTTTTTCTCATTTTCTAACAGTGTGTTCTTTCTTAAGTGTTATATCAACTATAAATTTAAATCTATAAACTTCAAATGATCTTCAAAGAAAATATATACACAAACTTTTAGTTTATTTTTAACCTCAAAAATCTTATGAATTCACTCTTACACTTGTTCAACTTCAAGAAATTGTTAAGTATTTCTTAATTTATAAACTACAGTTTTTTTATTTAGTTAATTTAAGTTTTTCAGTTTTCGGTTTCCCAAAAGATATACAACAGCAACAACAACTACGGAAACAACAGCAACATACGCATACACTTCATAGTACACATACATACAATAATAAACATTAGTTCAACGAAGCTCTTAATATGTTTGCTTTTGTATTGTTTCGCATGAGTATGTCTGTTGATATTTTTCTTTTTTTTTGTATATTTTGCTTAATTTTCTTGCTCTTTCACAAGGAAAAACACAACACAATTTCTACAAGAAAATGCACAAATCTTAAGAAAAACACCCAAGGAAACTAAATGTTTACAATAGAAAATGAAGAACACAATAAAAAAACATATAAAAAGAAAAAGTTCAAAAACCATGAAAATAATGATCAAAAAGTATAACATTTCAGAATTATATAGTACCCCAGCATAAACATGGTAATGATTACTTATTATTTTATACATTACTTTGTAATGAGTACTTATTACCTTTTGCATTACTTTAAATTATAAAATAATGGGTTATCGATAAGAAACCAATAATGTATTACTCGCATACAAAATATAATTGTTGAACTTTAATTGGTTATCCCATCTTATTACCTCTAGCGAAATATGATGATACATTTGTATTCCGGAAGTCTATTTTTAGACTCATTATAATTCGTATTTTTGTAAGCTCTTGAACAAAACTACGCAAAAGAAAGATTCACTCATGCTTTAAACTATAACACAGTATATACGTCGGTGGCTCAGGTTATAATCAGACGTCCCGGGATCGATAACCGGCACAACCATGTCTTGAAAAAAATTAATATCATATTTCTAAAATTTGCAAATTTTTCAAAATCTATTTTTAGACTCATTATTTTTTTCCTTCTGGTAATAGCTCATTATTCATACACTTGTATGAATATAGGTAACCCATTATAATTCATACCTACATAAGGTTTCCAGTAATGCATAACTCATTACTTTTGGAACATATTATATAAAAAAAGTTAGAAATATAATATAAAGGGTAATACGTTCAAACCTTTGAGTTTAGATTACTAGACTCATTATTTGGTAAGGTGTGTTTTTGCTGGGACCACAGACTACATAACGACAATGAAAATTAAATGATTTCTTGGCAAGTTTATATAAATATTTCTAAATTTCGAGTATATATTAATTGCCATTATTAAAATTTTAGTTAAAAACCTAAAAAGGGTTAATTTCAATTGAAATTTATACAACATCTCTTCAAAATTCCATTTACTTTTTCTTCATAGTGTAGACTTTAAAAAAATATATATACATACTCGTATATACAAATAAAACTAGTACGAGAATGCATACATTGAGTTTAGGGCAAACGGAAGTTGCCGCATACAATGAAACTCATGGCAAAACATAAAACAACACATACATATAAACTTTTTTTAGTTGTTACAAGACGTAGTGTTACACTCAAATAACAAGTCAGTAAAAAATGTAATTTTACAGAAAAATTAACAATTTTAAAGCCAGCTAATTTAGCTTAATTTAGCAAAGAATGTTTGTAATTATAAGTAAATTAATAGTAGTGGAAAAAATTTGTAAACGTTAAAAAAATTTAGTAAAATTTTAGTAAACCCTAAATATAAGTCGATTTGGTATAATCAGCTAATTTTGTTACTTAAAATTAGTAAGTTTTTTAACTTAAATTTATTTTTATTATAATTATTATTTAGGATTTTCTTTATATATAAAATTTTGATTACAAAAATGTTTAACTTGCAAAAAAAAACAACCCTTGGCCTAAAAAAGAAATTATTACAACTTTTTGTTAATTTTAGCGGCATTTAAAAAACTTTATGAAAAATGTTGCTAAAATTGGCAACGAAACTTAGTAAACAATTTTGTAATTCTTTAATAGAGAATAGCAAACATATTTACTTAAAAATGGTTTTGTACTAAAAATTAGTACATAAAGTGTAAAATGAGATATCAAACCTCTTAGTAATTTTTCTACTAACTTTTTTGAGTGTAGTCGTGGTGTTCATGAGAGTACTAACATACTATAAGTGTATGTTATATTTTTAGATTTCTTATATTTTCTTCATGTTTATGTAATACTAGTTTAAACCTTTAAATTCTTTAAAATTGTTTTTAAGGTAAAAACCATCACTATTTTAAAAAACGTTATTCTTTTGATATAACCAATGAAAATATGCATTACCAAATTTAACTCATTAAATGTGTTATGCACTAAGAAAAAATAATCTAAAAATGTTGCTGTTATTACGGGAAATTTAACTATTTTCAGCCTTGTGGTATTTTTTTTTTTTTTTTGGTAAATTTAGCAAAAAAAGTAGAAAAAATAGAAAGCAAAATTAGTAGAAAAAATCAGCAAAAAATTTCCTAAATTTTAGTATATCCAATATAATTTCAAAGAATATGAATTAAAAAAGTAAAATAAAAATACTTTGTTTTTCAATCATTTACACTTTTTTGTAATAGATGAACATTATTTTAATAAAAATTATGATCCCCACAAGATTTTTTCATCTTTTCTAAAATTTATTAACAATTAATGTTTTCTATTTGTAATAGTAAAAATAGGGTAAAGCCACCCCTATGTTGCTACTTTGAGGTGATACGGAAGGGATTACGCGAAACCGTTAACCAGTCATGGAGGAACAGAATGGATTGTAGTTTGTCTAGGACGTTATGGCCCGCATTGGACGCAGGGGCAACCAACGTTCTTTTGAGACTGGACAGGGATGGTCTTAGGACCCTTACGGGGTTCCTACCCGGTCATTGTTCTGTCAGGGCTTTCAAAGGCAGATGGGACAGGGACATACCGGACTTTTGCAGTTTGTGCGAGGACGTTGAGGAACTGGAGACAGTTGAGCATATAATGCGACACTGTCCGAGGTTGCAGGGTCTCAGACAGAAACGGCTAGGAGATAGATTTCATGACGAACTTGGGTGTGTCGGAGGATGCAATCCAGTAGATTTGCTGAGATTTGTCAGGGAAATAGGACGGCTGTTCTTGTTGTGGGGAGTATCTATCCGTTTTTTCTAGATCTTTCTTTCT
Organism: Delia radicum; assembly: GCA_021234595.1. Classification (NCBI taxonomy): domain Eukaryota; kingdom Metazoa; phylum Arthropoda; class Insecta; order Diptera; family Anthomyiidae; genus Delia; species Delia radicum. Next base: position 48,721,034 of record CM037855.1, on the reverse strand, counting down.
ATCTATCTGTCAATCTATTTATCTGTCTATTCCTATTTTTTCTTACCTTTTCACTGAAGGGATTCACATTGGACCGTATTGGTCTCCGAGTGGAGATGTGCCCTTGGGCACATAACCCTTCTTAACCTTAACCTATTAACGTGCTATTGAACATTTATTCTACTACCTTTTTTTGCTAAGTGTTGATATCGTTATATTAGACTGCTCATGCAGTTATCAAACAAGCGATCTCGCAACTGGCAAGAAAGATACACAAATAAGCGTATGCCAAAGTGCAGATTTACTGTCTTTGGTATTTTGCCCCGATGTTACACTTCACAAAAATGATGAAGCTGTTTTATATAGACATGCTTCTTCATATTTATGAAATGTTCCAAATATATGATGAATATGTTTAAAGTTTTTATGAAATGCTTCATAAATATTATTAAATATTTTATAAATAAGATGAAGCTGTTTTATAAATTTTTAAGAAATTTTCATAAATTTTTATGAAATGTTTCAAAAATATTATAAAACGTTTCATATTATATTTAAAAAATTCTATTTAAAACTAAAAAAGAACAAATCAAATATTAGTATTTAATTGATGTTTTAATATTTTAAAAAAATTTCTCATCATTTTTGAGTTTCAAAAAGTCTAAATGATATTTTCTAAATTTAAAATAAAAAGTATAAATTTCAATAAAAAGCAAAAGTTTATGAAACATTTGACACCAATTTATATGAAACTTCATAAATATGATGAATAATTGATGAGTTATATCATTAATGTGAGAAGAGCCGTGGTATGCTAATTGTAAAATGTTTTAGTTTTTGAATTGTGTTTTCGGACTTTCGATATTTTCACATATTTAGTTAAAATATTGTTCTACATTAAAAAAAAAATATTAAAAAAAAAAGAATGGAAGAAATCGTAGTAAGAAAAGATTTTTTCGTTGCAGTGCATTTTTTATCTTGGAGCAAAAGTAACAAAAGTATTTAAGTACTTACCATTTGATATAACTCATGAAAGAATAACACAGTTATTAAATCTAAAATGAAAAGAGATATGCAATCATATTAGTTAAAGTCAAATGTTTAATAATGAGTCTAAAAAAAATCTTTCAAACGGGCTTTAAATGGATTTAACAAGTATTTAATCTTGGTTTGTTGAAACACTGATTGTTAAGAAGTACTTTAAATATCAGTCCCCAGCAAAATAAAGTGGAAATAGTGCTTTAAGAACCTTATTAACTTGACTTCCAAAGCATTAGAATACGCACATTTTTCGCTTTTATAGAAATTATTATTAACAACTGACAAAAATGTTAAATTAAAGTTATTTTAAATAGCATTTAAATCACCATATAAATTAATTGGTATCTAAATTAATAACATCCTAAGAAGTGCTTTTACATAAGTTAATATATTCTTTTTTTTTTATATGAACGTTGAGGTGGTAAGTGGTTGGATTTGCAATTTAGAGAAGGTTTCGAGATCGATTCCGGACTGGGGAGATAATATTTTTTTTTAATTTCTTATTAATTTTTTAGTATTTTTTTTTTATTTATTGCAGTTTTTTGTGTGTATTTTAAAAACGACCAAATAATTAACATCTTGACTTTAATCGTAAAGAAATAAATTGTTATCCAAAGTTGACAAAAAATTATTTGATAACATCTTTTTGCAAAAATTATTTAAAAATATAAAAATCCTAAATTTTTATATTTTGCAATTCGCACTTACTCCAAATGAACAATACCAGAGGAAGACAGTACCTAAATATAGTAAAAAACAATTGGCACCAACAAAATGAACACAACTGAGAAAAAACTTCATGAAGAAAATTGTCAAATAATTTCTGATGACGAAAAATAGTTTTCTTATGCTTGGAACAACGGAAGTATTAATTCTGGATTTAATTCTGATAAGGTATTCGGCCAAAGCGAAGTTTGAACCAAAAGTACTTGGTATATCACAACTTTAAATCCAGAGATTCAAAAGCTATGGCTGTAACGCGAATGTTTGCATTCACAAATGTTTAGAAAAACTGGAAAAATTTATCAGAGGTAGACACTCCAAAGACGACATATTATTTTGGCCAGATTTAGGAAGCAGTCATTATGCCAAAAAGATTTTAGACTGGCTTAATGCAAAAACATAGCTTTCGTACAGAAATACACAAATCCTCCAAACGTATCAAAAGCACGTCCAATTGAGGACTTTTGGGTTATTATTTTTTAAAGTTAAGCACCACTCAGGCTATTATTCCTATTTATTAATACTATGTTTCTTTCTTTGCAAAGGAGATAGTGGAAAGACGAAAAGTGGTGAAAGATGAAGGGCTTCAAATATGGCAACACTGTAATTGAGTGAGATGATAAGTCTTAGAACAGTTGTTGTTCACCAACTGACGGAGAGTTGGCGAGCTTATTGAAGCTTTTTGGACCATAGCCCTCATTCATTCTTTTATTTTGGTGGGATTTAGTGATATTTGAACACCAAAGGTGGGATACATCCCAGCAAACAATAACCTGGATTTGGTAAGAAGTAACTACATTTTATGCTTCAAAAATAGTGCTTCATCACCTTGCGTATTATAAAACAATTACGGAAGGCATTCTGTAGTGCTTCCCAAAATGCCTTCTTTTAGCAGTGAATAATGCATACAATGAAGCAATAAAGAATGCATTTCAAGAAGCATTATTTGTTATCATCATACAAAAACGCGCTTCTTATTGCCTAAGAAGGCATGCATTTATTGCTTCTAAGAGCACATGAAAGAATCGTTTTTCACCTGCTTAAAAGAGACATACCAAGTAGGACATCACTACCAAAAATCATGCCTTCTGGATATGCTTTGGAAGCGCTTCGGAATTAAATAAAACCTTCCGGAAGCGCTTCTGGGTAAGCACTATATTTTGCTTGAATATGAGAGATAGAAAACTCATATATATTATGATGTTGATATCACCAGGAATCGAACCCGGGACCATCTGTGTAACAGTCCAATGCGCTAACCATTACACCACAGCGCCTACAAGTGTACAAGTGCCAAAAAGTGAACGCAAACGATTGGGAAGCCAAATGTACTGAATAATTTAAAAATAAAATTAAAATTAACTTAGTGTAAAAAAAATTTAAATGAATGTAGTCCAAAGCATGCTTGGTGGTATCAAGCATAAATAACACCAAATAGACGATCGCGGTTCGTTGGATCTCTACAAAAAGTGAATTAATTAACTTAAAATCCATACTCTGTTATAAATAAAATAAAATTTTCAAATATAATAATTAGTTTTTTAATTAAAAGCGTCTTAAAGTTGTCCATTTACTAAATTGGCATATGTCAATTGCACTAATTTCAACTAATAGTAACGAGGTTTTAATGGTAATAAAAAATTTGGAGGAAGGAACGGTAAATGACTTTTAATATGTGTGAGACCTTATTTTTGCCTACGTACTTACACAATTCTGTCAGGATTATTTGAAAGGATATTGTAAAGTAAATTTGAGGCCTAAACAATTTTTGTTAGCCTAAACCCCTAACATGGTTTTAATTACCCCAATAACTTAGAAATAAATGTCTATGTAAAAAAACAAGAGCAAAACAAAAAGTTCGAATAAGTATAATTATAAATTAATTTAAGAAATAATCTCTTCAAGTTTTTTCACATGATTTTTAAAGTCAACAAGGCGTCTTCCATAATTTATTGTAGGGTATTAAAAAGATAACAAGTCAGAAAAAACTTGAATTAACTTTTGATGAAAAAGATTGTTAAAAGAAAAAGTGAAAAATAAGTTTAAAGATTTTTTCTTTATTTGCCATTTTTTCTATAAACTCTGTATAAAAAAGTGATGTTTCATTCTTTTGATGAAAATACAAAAGTAAAAAATAAAAAAAGAAAATTTAATTCGAAGGCGTTTTTATCACATATGCTGAAACAACACCCCAGTAACTGCACTGTGGACCCTCCAACGAACTCGTAGTAGCAATTTCTATCCAATTTGATGTTAGCTTATCATCGCCCTCTCCTGTTCTTTAGCTCGTTTATTCAAGTTGTTTTAAACAATTGTAAATGTGTAGAGGAAAGTCAGTAAGTAAGTAAGAAGAAAAAAAAAAAAACGAAATAACAACTGAAAAACTTGGTGTGAATTTATGTGTTGGTTGCATTGTGGGTGTGTTCGACATGTAGTTGTACATGTGTTCTCAACATTCTATACATCTCAACAATTCCGTTATTTTTTTTTTTTTTTGCTTGTTTTAAACATAATTCTTTTACTTAAGCCTCGTTGCATCTTACAAGGAAACTACACAGTGGTGAATCCTTAGATTTGTATGAAACTCAGATATGTTGTCAAAAACAAAAATATATTAGACACGTATTTGTTTTAGGTGAGCAATCTCAAATTTAGGGTTTAAAGAGTTGAGGTTTTTTTTTTTAACATATTTTTTAATAAAGTTATTAAACTATAAGTAAATTGGGTATCAAATTAAAGGTATTTTGAAGGCGTGTCCACTGGTATACAAAACATGTCCGAACATTTCTGTTCTTAAAAATAATTTTTTTGAATATCACATTTGTATGGGAAGTTGCCGTTTGTTTGAGTTCAAATTAACATATAAAAATGATAATTAAATTTAATCGAGAGGGCTTTTTCAAATTTTTGTAATCACTCGGTTTTAACACGATTTTTCCTGAAGAACTTTCATAACCCATATTTTAAGTATTTCACAAAATTGGCAAGCCTGGGCCCTCAGCAGAGCCAATATGGGTATCAACATTTTGGTTTTTTAACACTGCGTACAAAAAAAATCTGAATTTCTTAAATTTTCATGATGTTTGCATACAAAAATGTTGTAATATTTGACCCCCATTGTTAATTCCTAAACTTGCAATTGCGCGCGGAAAAAAATATTTCTTTAACCTTAACAACATAATAAATTTTTATTAAAATCTGCGGATTCACCACTGTGTAGTATCCTTGTTAGTTGGGATTCTCTGTTTTCTTTTCAGTTTTGTGTGTAAGAATATGTCTTTTTTTGTATTTAAAACTTTATGTAAATTATATGATTTTTTAGTTTTGTCAATGCAATTTAGACAGAAATTGTACAAAATTGGTAATACTGATTGAAAAATGAGTTTAAGTTATGAAAATTCTTATGCTTGAGAATTGAATTTGTTTTATGGCAAACGTTAACCGGTACCTAAGTCGGCCGAAAATGCAAATTTTGGAAAAATGTGTATTATATATGGACTGTTATACAGATGGTCCAGGGTTCGATTCCCGGTGACGATAACATCAATTTAGAAAGATAATATGTATGAGTTTTCTATCACTTATATGTATCGCTGCGAACACCTTCGGTGTTCCCATAGCACTTAACCCCACCGAAGTAAAATAATAAATCAGGGCTATGAAACAAAAAGCTTCAATAAATTCGCCAACTCTACATCAGGTGGCGAGCAACAACTGTTCATCACTGTTGAAGCCCTTCATCTTTCACCACTTTTCATCTCTCCACTATTCCCTTTCCAAAGAAAGCAACACATTAATTAATAGGAAGAATTTCCTGAGTGTTGCTTCTCTTAAAAAAAAAAAAATGAATCCCCTTTTAGATCAAAATGCAAAAATGCTAATTTTAAATTATTTTAAAGATTTTTTAAAAATATTAATTTGAAGATAAAAAAAAAAAAAAAAAAAAAAAAAAAAATATATTAGTTGTTATTAAAGAAGAAAAAATTGGTAAAATGATATTTCGAGTTTGTGTTTGAAGCGACATCTTTCTAGAACATTTTATAAAAATTGTCTATTTTGTCAAAAATTTAACAAAATTTGATTATTGTTGTTAAAGTTTGCATAGTTTTCTAAAAAATATTACTTAAATTTAATTAGACAATAATTATCTTTGCTTTTATCAATACAATCGTTAACCCTTAGTGCGTGAGGACAAAAAAGTCCAATTAAACTTTATTTAAATTCAGGTGTTAAAAATTATTATTTTGTGATTTAACCTAATTAAGGGTTAATGTTCCACTTTTTACAAAATAACAGTTATCAGATTTTTATTAAATTTGGATATGTTGCAAAGGGTTACTTACGAACAAGCGAAATTCTTTATAGTCCCACTCTTAGTTTTAATGGTTAAAGACATACAATATTATTGTAACTATAATGAATTGCGCTTGTTCGTTAGTTTTGTATCCATTGTATCTCTATCACATATCCGAATTTAATTAAAATCTGAAAGATGTTGGTGAAAAGTGAAAACATTAACTCTACATGTATCAAGTTACACAAAATACTAATTTTTAACAAGTGGACACATATTTCATATCCATTTAAAGACTTTATATCCTCTTCTTGTGGTCATGATTTAAATTAAGTTTCATGGGTGTTTTTTGTATCCCAGCCTCTAAGAGTTAAAGATTTTTTGATTAAAAGTAAATGTAATAAGAGTCTAATAAAATTTAAGTAATATTTTTCGAAAATTATGAAAGTTGTTATTCTGTAAAATTCCTAATCCGTATTTTTTTGGCTTAATTTTCTATTAATTAAATAAAAGACAAAATAAAATATTTCAATTTAATAAATATTAAGTGTGTATTTGTAAACTAAATGTTTATAGTGATAGTGTTGTCGAATTGCAAACAAATATACGTTCAGGTAGACAGATTAAAGCGAAAGACAATGACACCTACCGAAGGTAATCTTTTAAGTTTTATTTTTCTTAAGCTTTTCAAAATGCAATTCTACGGAGAATAAGTTTATACAAAAAATAACTAATAGAATAATTATTGGAAAAGGAAAAATTTGTCATATTTTCAATGCCATTAAACGCGATGCACCAAATAAAATAGTAGACGTCTCTGCGATAATAGCGAATATGGCGTTGAAATTTCAAATTTATTAAGGGTTTTACATTAATGTCGAATTAGAATATATATTTTTGCCTGAAAGGATTCCAAATTTAACTTTCAATATTTTTAATAGAAAACAAAAATCGTGGATAGACATTTTAATAAATTCGTTTATAGTTTTGAAAATAGAATGCTATTTTGTTTTTGTGAAAAATATATTATAATCATCAATAACACCGATTTTAAAAAATGTATTACGTGATTTATATTTTCACTATTATTACCTTGCTTCTTATTCCAATAATCTTCTTTTGGATGTTTGCACACGGTCTAGCCTGGGCACAATGTCAAAAATAATACGTTTTTTATAGCAAATTTTCTAACAGCTTACAGTTTTAAGCGAATTTATAAAAATTTAAATTAGCTTAACAATGGTGAATTTTTATTTAAGAATATTATAAATTTAAATCTTACCAATCGCAGTGATCGTAAAATAAGTTAAAAGTGCATATTCTGCGCCAATGATACGCCTTATAAAACAATATTTAAAGAATGAAAATAAAGTGTTTAATTACAGCAGAGGAATGACATATAATGACAGTAAAAAGTGATTATTTTAAGTTTGATTTTATTGTATCAAATAAAATAATGAAAGCAGATTTGAAATCATATTATTTTTTTGTTCAAAATTTTCTACACTTTGAGCTGTTGGTTAATTTTGCCGTACAATTTCCAATTTTCCTCACTGTGAATCAAACTTCGGAAATTAAAACAAAACCTCACCATACTTGGAACAAAGCTCGAAATATATATTTTTACGCAATGCCAAAGTTATTTGTAGTTATACGTAAAACATTAGATAATTTAAAGCATTTTGAATTGTTGTGTTCTGCAAGATATGTCATGTTTCTCTTTCCGCTTCCGACCATGTTTTGCGCAGTGCTTAAGATACATAAACAAATTATTTTTGTTACGTGGACATTTTTTTTATATCAATTTAAATGCTTTACAATCTTGTAGTCGTAATTAAAATAAAGTTTCATAGGCATTTTTCCCCCATGCTACTAAAAAGGAGGAATCCCGATCCGAACTCTCAGATTTAAATGAATTATGGATATGTTGTAAAGGGAAAAAATAGAAACACGTATTTTTTAGCTGCCAAATCTCACGTTTACGGGTTAAAATGAAGTGTTAAAAAATCATTTTTTTTTGTATGAAAACTTGTCTTTAATTTAAGAAAATTAAATTTATTTGTACGCACGGTACTCAAGAAAATCAAAATTTTGATACCCACATTGCCTACACAATGGGCACAGAGTTGCCAAATTTTTTAATTATATGAAATATAGCGGTAAAGGGATATGCTGGAATTTTCGCATAGAAACCTAAAGGTTTCGAATATCGGAAAAAGCTCCGATACCCCCTCGATTTCATTAAATAAGCATTAGTACACACAGAGAAAAATGTAGCTATTTGCCAACTGAGACTCGGTTACTACTACTCAAATTCGGTTATTACGAATTTCAGACGGTTGGCAGAACTTAACATTAGTTTTCACAACAAAGTGCGGTTAATTCAACTGAATTTTGGTTGCAACTCCCAAAATATTCATAAATCTAATGTAAATATCGTTGTACTAACAGAATTTATAAGTTGTTACCATTAATATACACATTTTAATTCGGTTGGCATTTTATTTCTCTGTGTGTATGCATTATAATTTAGCTTATTGCAACTAAAACTCCTTAGATTTAATGTTACTCAAACACACATTTTTTTAATAACAAAAATACTTGAAAGCCTTTAGACATACCTTTTGCACCAGTGAATATGTCTTGAAAACCCCTTTCATTTGATACTGAAATCTTGCTTTTTTACTACAACGAAATAAACCGAAAAAACGTAAAATTGTGTAATTTTTGACCACACTTAGTAACATGAAATTGGACAGCTAAAGAACAACATTTGTCCTTAAATTTAAGATCTGCCGGTCCGTATCGGGATAGCTCCCTTGAAAGAGTTAAAGATTTGTTTGATAAAAGTAAAGATAATTATTGTCTTAACAAATTTAAGGACGAATGACTTTTCTAACAATACCCAGAGTTTAACTTTAGCCACAGACATTGAAACCACTATCCTACGTTGGCAAAACGTGTTTTCCCATTGCTATTCAAACAGAAATTACCAACAGCTCCAAAGTTTACCCACTGGTAGAGCATTTATTTTATGAAAATGATAATGCTTTGTTTAACAAAAATTTGTAGTCGGAAGGTTTCGAGTTCAATCCCGTTTTTTTTGTGACTTTTTTATACCTTTTAATTTTTTTATTATATAAAATCGATTTTGTTTTGTTTCTGGCATTCTTTAAGACCTACTTTTTTGTTTTGTTTTCCCAAAGTCGGCAAGTTGTTTCCAGCAAATCATGTCAGTGCTAACATATTTATGCAGCCAACTGTTACCCAGCAGTTTATCATTCACTTACGTTTTGAGCTATAAAATATTATATGTCTCGTTAGCTCAGTGGTTAGAGCTGTCTGCTGCCAATCTGGCGGCCAAGGTTCGAATACCGGTGGGACCAAAGAAATTGTTAGTGAACTTTTTTTAAATTTTATTTTGAAAAAATTAATTTTAGACCACCTATTTCATGGTTTTACCAACATTTTTCCCAGTGTCCCCAGTGCTTGTCCGACTTTTTTTGAACAGACGGACCTTTTGTTTAATGATATTATCATTTTAGGATTGGGAAAGCACTTTAACCACTTGTTACAGTGCCTTGCCGGCGGTGGTCCGCTTATCTTTTTCTGACTGGGTATGGTTAAGCCAAAAACTCTGTTTATTTTCAGATAAGTTAGCAGGTCTAAGTGATATTTTTCCGAAAATTATGCAAACTTTAGTAAAAGCATTAAATTTTTTATTAAATTTTTGACAAAATAATCAAATTTGATAAAATGTCCTGGAAATTAGTTGCAACAAACTCAAACTTGAATCATTCATTTTTCATTTTTCAAATTTTTGTTTCCATACTAAAAACTATTATATCATAAAAATAGCAATGGACATCTCCAAATAAGGTATTTTAAAAAATTTAAAAACAAAAACTTTTTTACCTCTTTATCATATTCGTGGGTCATTTTGGATTCCAGGCTAAAGTGAGTTAATGATATCATATGAAGTCAGAACTGTAAATCTGAATAATTATGAGTGTATTAAATGAGTAAATGAGTAAATGAGTAAAAAAAATTAGTTTTTTCCAAAATTTGAAAATTTCTGATAATAATACACTTATTCCAAAATGGATAATTTTTGTCCGAATTGTGGCAGGGGTTAACGTTTTCGAAAAAAAATCGATTTTTTCCATTCGGAACCATTTGCCTTCAAATGAAATGAACGAAAAGCGACAAATTGTTATTTTAAGGGACATCTTAACCTAGGCATATATTATTATTTGAATTAAATATTAATCATACGCCCAGAGTAATTTTCTTAACAATATTCAATATAAAATGAGAAATTATATTAATTATTGATGGAAATGATTTTAAAATTTAGTTGTTTAATACAAAATAAGTATTGGCCCATTGTTGAATCTTTCGTAAGATTTATTAATAGGAGTGTGAGAGCAAGCGTTAAAAATCTTAATTAAAAATTATTGTTGACACTTTCTTTGTTTTTTTTTCTCTTTATATATACATTGCAAAGGATAAAGAAAAATTTAAATGAAATTTGTAAATCACACACATCTTTCTCTCTTTTATGTTAAAGTTTTTGGTTGTATAAATATTTGCATACATTTACACTACATCACAAGGATAAAGTTTTTGTACATAAAAACTTTGTTATGATCAAAAAGTGTGAAAACTAACAAAAAAATAATAATCTTGAAAAGTGGAGCAAATTTTTATGATTTGATTGGGCTGAAATATAGATTTCTAAATTCAAATAATTAAGACCTTGTAAATCTTAATGTTTTAAGATAACCAGCTACATATATATGACGTATTTCAAAAATGTTCGACACTTTGAGCTAAAATATTTTAATTTTTTTTTTGTATGCCATGAATAACCTTTTGTGTATATGTTAGCCGAAGTTAAAGCATGCTAATCAAGTTAAAGCGAAGTTAAAGCGAGTTAATCATTTATCTTTAACGGTGCAGTCATTATGGCGGTTTTATGTTTCAAGCAAATTAAAAATATAAAAATTGCACTTTTAATTAAAAAATTTTTTTTTTAATTATTTAATTAAAGCTACATCAGTTTCAAGATTTATCACATTTTAAAATATATATTACACTACCAAAAAATATAAAAATACACACAAAAAAATTAGTTTTGTCATACATTTTAACTTAAAATGAAAACCGCGATTATTTTGTAAAGCACGCATTTTTTGCTGGTTTAAAGATATTTTGTTGATATATTTATTTGCAGAAAATCATATTAAATACTTTTAAATTCGTGAAATTAAAATTTTAATATAGAGTATTTTTTGAGGTTGGGAAAAGTTTGTTCGCTCCATAAAACTTAAAGTCCTCAAGATTTTTTGTTGCCATTCCGATTTTAGTATTGAGCTCATTAAAATCTTTTATTTGACGGAATTGATACATCGTTTTAGTTGGCTCAGAGTGAATTGTGTTTTTTTAAAAACTGCCGATGTACCCGTGGGAATGAAACAAATTTAACTTTATTGTAAACTGAAATTTTGAATTGCATAAAAAAAAACTATTTCCCAACATTTTTTAATTCAATTGATTTGTTGAACATTTTAAAAGCTGTCAATGAATAATTAATTGAATCAATTAAATAATTCATCAAACTCGCAACATGCTTCACATTAAAAAAACAACAAGATAACATCAACATATTGTTGCAATATGCATTTATGGTTGTAGTTGTTTACGTATCATTTAGTAATAAATATTTTGAATTAATTGAAATAAGATTTTTAAAAATTCTTATTTGGTTTATTACTTTATTAAGTTTAATAGTTTAATTTTAGAAGTTTAAACCTGAATATTTATTTATTCTAGAACATTATTTTAAAATTTATAATGTAATTTTTTAAGTTAAATATTGTTTAAAAAAATGTTACAACAAAAAAAAAATGCTAAAAATAAATTAAAAATTATTTAAAAAAAACTCTGATTTCAAAACTAAGATAATTTATGCAAAAACCCAACTCGAATTTTTTTTTGCCATATCCCCTACTCTGCAACAGAAAGACAAAAACTAATTTTTGTTTGAATTTGTTCACATTATGTATTATTAAATCTGCTGACTAAATGAGAATTACTTGCACGTTTAAATTTGGTATTAAAACAATAATTTATGCAATTGTTTTTTGAGAAGGTATACAATATTAATCACTTTTTAATCAAATGTGTTAGTATTTAAGTGAATAATAGTTTAATTAAAGAGCTGTCAATAACTTATTGAATTAGCAATTTTCGTTGTTGGCGGAATTTCAGCAATGAAAGTTATTAAATCTGTGGTTTTCGTGATTGAAATGGTCTTTTATTTTTTTTTGTGTATAGATACTAGGGTATTCAAATTACTCGGGTTTGCCTTTGTTCGAGGAAACGAGTAATTCGATTTTAAAGTTTTGCACTTACTCGAATAATCGAGTAAATTTTTAAAATTACTGGAATAACTCGAATAACTTTAAATTTATTTTGTTCATTAAATTTTTTGTTAAAATTAAACAATGACGTACAAAATAAATGCAATATAAGCAGTTCTTAAATGGTTTTCTTTATCGAAGTTAAAAATAAACTTCTGTTAATGAATATTCGAAAATGCAAACTTTTTAAAAAAGTCAGCACACCTTTGACCAATCCGAGATAAAGATGAGGATTACAATTAAGTTAAAATTAAATTCAATTAGAATCCAGCAAAAATCCTCTACACAATCTAAGAGTTTTGCAATTGTTCTATTTTTTATTTTTATAAATCAATTAAAGTAAATCAATTTCTGTGATAGGACCTTTTGGTCTTAAATTTTTGTTTTGTTTCGATGTCTGCAAAAACGAACCTTATATTTGAGTATAATAATGTCTGTAATTTTTTGTTTTTTAAAGAAAGGTGGGAAAAGATGAAGGGCTTCAAACATGGCAAAGATATTTTAAGACTATTTTTAGAAATTGCCAAAAATGTTATATTTTAGGCGTTGGGCTTAGTGGGGAACGTTTTTTTTTCTATAAAATGATCACAAAAATATATTTTTTTTATCAGCGCAGTATTGTCCGCATCATGGGCGTGTACCCTACCAAATAAATATAATATATAAATTAAAACGGTAACTGGCATATTTTAATTTTTTTTATAAAATTTAAACTAAAATTAAACATATTTTGATTTAATCGAGTAACTCGATTAATCGACCAAAATTGTTCGAGTTATTCGTTACTTGAAATTGGTCAACTTTAATTACTCGAACAATTGTTTGATTAAAATTTGTCGATTAATCGAGGGACGGTTTACCGATTGCATACCCAAGTAGATACCTAACTATGTTCTAATTTTTTATTTAATAACAAATGCAGAAAAAGGAAAAATTTCATTTCGCAAAATTTTTGAAAAAGTTTTAAAATTTTTGCGTTAAATTTTTTAAAATGCCTTTTTGAATTGGAGCTGCTATTTCCAAAAAAACTCACTTCACGCAATACCCTAGCCAATTTCAAATAAAATTGTGAATGTCACACATTTTCAAAAAATGTTTGCCAATTCCTTATTAGTTTGTGGTTTACGTCAAACTGTTTAAAATTAAATAGTTTTGTTAAATTATGTCCTCGAAAATTAAATTGAAATAGACGCAAAAACCATATGGCAGCAAAAACTACGAAAGTCTAAAAATCGGAAAATTTTGGTTCACTTGGAAACGAACATACAACTTTTCACCAAGAAGCGATATGGAAATTACTAGTCTAGTGAGTCTATTTTACGAGTATATTGGTTTGGATCTGAAAGTGAAAAACTATTAGCAAAAAAATATAATGAATAAAAACACTCGTGCAAGTTTCAAGTAATTTTTTTAAAGTTTAAATATTGCACGTCATAGCTTTTTAGTATAGTCAACCTAACCCTGTCCATAGTTCCTCTCAATTCATAACACGTTGAGATATAAGAGACAGCTAATGTCAGTTTCAGCAGGTATTTAAAAGCTTTTATTGAGACCCATTATTATCCATACAATTTTCTTGATAATTTTCCATCATAGTGTCTGTAGTATTTATAAGGGTCTGAGTGCTTCTAGTTTTAATGTTTTATTTTTTAGTTTTTATACATTTTCATAAAATATTCAGTTATTTGACTTAATAAACATTTAAATTGAAATCGTCTCATTTACATTATTTGTTTAGTGAATTGCTTTATACACAGTTGTGCAACAATATGTGTGTGTGTGTGTGTGTGATATATTATATTCAATGTTATAATTAAAAATATTTTAACAGAAAATGTCACAAAATTTAAATATTTCTTAGAAATTTAACAGGAGTTGCAAAATTTACAAATTTAACACAGGAGTTGAAGTGTAATTTTTTAATTGTTACACTAAGGATATTATGTAGGTAAAGACAACAGCAGTTGTAGTCAAAAACAAATGAAATTTCACTTTAAGAAATGGCGACTAACATTTCATTAAATTCAACTAATATTTGTCAATTGTGGGCGTTGTGGTGTAATGGTTAGCGCGTTGGACTGTTACACAGATGGTCGCGGGTTCGATTCCCGGTGACGACAACATCAATTTAGAAAAATAATATGTTGAGTTTTCTGTCCCTCATATGTATTGCAGCTCCCACCTTCGGTGTTCCCATAGCACTTAACCCCACCGAAGTAAAATAATGAATCAGGGCTATGAAACAAAAAGCTTCAATAAATTCGCCAATTCTACATCAGGTGGCGATTTACACTGTTGCGCAATTACACTGTTGCCATGTTTGAAGCCCTTCATCTTTCACCACCTTTCATCTCTCCGCTATCCCCTTTCCAAAGAAAGCAACACATTAATTAATAGGAAGAATTTCCTGAGTGTTGCTTTTATTTAAAAAAAAAAAAAAATTGATTTTACGGTTCAAAAAAGTACTAACAATTGTAGTAAAAATTAACCACATATCGCTCATTTACTGCAAGACTGACATAACTCAAAAAACACGTTTTTTTAAGGTAATGGCGCAGAATTATTCGTTATATCACGTATCATATTGATGTAAAAAAGTCGTATTGATAGCTTGTATACTCATCCTCTTGAGAGAAATTATATCATTATTTTTTTTTTCAAGGTGGGAAGTAAATTGAAACTTTAAACTCGTTTTCTACAAAATCAAAATTTTTGAGTTATGACGTTATTGTAGTAATGTGCGATATGTTAGTAAAAAAATAAGGAAACATTTATTTTTTTATTATAGTGTTATATTAACGTCATATAGACAGTCGCAATTAATTTTTAATTAATATGCATTTGACAAATTTAATTTTTTTTTAAATAACAAAAAACGACTGTAAAAAAGAGAGTAAAATCTTAAGACAGTCATTTGATGTGGTTTGTTTTTTTAAATGAACTACAAGGTTAATAAAAAATTAAATTTGTTCTACAAATGACTGACATTTACATTAAAAATAAAGGAACTGTATTACAACCCAAACAACTTAACATTTTTAAAACAGAAGTTCCCCGAGTGTGTTTTTATTAAAAATTTTCCCACTTTTCATGGCTTTTTTACCTTCTGCTTCTAACATCCTTCTCTCTCACTGAAGTACTGTATCTGTACTATTTTTCTGTATCTCCCCAGCAAAAACATGGTAATGACAGATCATTACCGTATAGATTACCAAGTAATTATAGGTCATTAGATATTACATAACTTTAAAATACAAAAGAATGACTTACTTTAGAAGTAATTATATGTAATTGTAAAATAATGATTTAATTGTAATTGGTTACATACGTATCGAAAACATATTTTTGAATCTAATATTTTATTAATTTGTTTTAAACATTTTTACAAGTAAATTTTTCACGCTAAAGTTATTTAATTTTTTTTTTCAAGTTTTATTAAAAACAAATAACTTAAAGATAGCCACTTATTTTTTAACTCCTTGGTAACCACTTATTTCACCAACTACCCACTTATTCCTAATATAAAAGCAATTACTTATTCTTTCACTATGAGTATCCAATCAGATAACTCATTATTCTCACCTTTTTTTGTAAGCGAAATAGTAATGATGACCAGCCATGAATTTTTGGTCATCGTGAACAAAAGTAATCATGCGAGTAAATAGCCTGCTATCATATTTTATTGAATTTTCTTAAATAAGGACATTTTCGCCACTCCACATCGCTTTTAATGTGATCGAGACTTCCATGGATGATTAGATAGGGTTGAGAATTTGTGCGGAAATGCTCATGCTATAAGGAAGCGTGGCTACGCCAATTTGATATTTGTTTAGAATTAAAGTCATAAAAATTTAGTTTTTTGTTGTGCTGAAAATATGTTTTATTTACAGATGAATCCAGAAATTATTGGATTGAGCTAATTCTTTTTATTAAGACCTAAATGAAATTTATTTTCAGAACAAAAAAGGGGCGTTTTTGCAGACAAATGTTACAACTTTTACACATTGTTCGTATTCAATACTGATTAAAACCATATAAAAGTTAGTATTAATCATACCCATTGCCATAAAAGCTTTTATATATATTTTTAAATAAATTAATTGATTGATTTTTAGTTCCTTAGTAAAAACAACTCTTAATAAGCCACTTTAAAAATTAATCTATAGAAATAATGTCTATGTAATTCCTAATACAGAAATCTTTAAAAGAAATAAAAAAAAAAAAAAAATGCTGTCAGAATATAAATAAAAATACTTATAGATAATTCCTTCTCAATTCAAGTAAACTGTTGAAAATGTTAATACAATGTTATTTTTTAAAAGAAAAAGAAAAATATATAAAAACATAAAAAAAAATAAAAAAAACCCATCAAACTAATAGCATTGTATATCTAATCAGCTTAGCACTTTGCCACAATGCCATAGCTAATCTATGATTACACAATAAAAAAAAGGTCGTACAATGTTTTAAACGTTAAATTCTTACGACCGTATTCATAAAAAATCTAAATTGAGATTTCAAATACAATTTAGTTAAACCATATTTTAAGCCTTAAAACTGTATTCATTAACAAATATTAGCTTCTACACGATACGTTAAGCTTATATTCGTTTGCGAATATAGTTTAAGGCTTAAAATATGTTTTAACTCAAATGTATTTGAAATCTGAATTTAGAGTTTTTATGAATACGGCCGTTAAAGTCTTGATGATATGTAAATTAAGCGTCATAATTTAATGTAATGGAAATATTTTGATAAAAAGACGGAAATTATATGCATATTAGGCGTACACTTATTTGTGGTTGGTTAATTAAAAAAAAATTACCAGTGTATATAGAAATTTGTAGTGTTAGTACCAAATTTTAATCAAATTGAGGCTTTTTTGTAATTTTTTGTTACTTTTTAATGTTTTGTCAATGTCACTATTTCGACATTAGGGATTAAAAAAAATTTTAAGTACGCCCCTAATATCCATGTACGTGTCTTTGTTATTTCTTAGACAGTGACCACGCAATAGTGCGGTTTTTCTTTTTTTCAACATGATTGCATGACAATTTGTACAGCTTTATTATGGTTGTTAGTTGAAAAGGACCTGAAGGTAACTTAAGTAGTAATTGTAGTTAAAGATGTCAAAATTCTATTTTAAAAACTTTAAATTACAAACTCAAATATTTTGTAAGTACACAGAACCAAATTCGTTTATAAAGTCCTTTCATTGATTTCAGTTCATAATATGTACACTCAAAAAAAAAAAAAAGCAATTAGTAAAGTAAGCAAAAAATTTTAGTCAGGAAATTTTACTAATGTCAGCAAAATCATTTGCTAAAAATCAACGAGCTGATTTTTAGCAACAAAATTAGTAGATTTAGCAATAGTTTTGTTAACTCTTAGTTTTTTTTTTTTATAATTTAACCAATACTCAGGGGATGCCCCCTACTCATGCAGTGCATTGTATTGATCAGGAAAATAAGGTATGGGAAGGAGGAAAGAGGGAGTAGTGTTTGTGGATATTTGATTTAAATTTTTCTAAATTGTAAGTAACAGGGAAGACTTCTGCGGGAAGTTTGTTCCACATACGAATCGTTCGACTAAAAAACGAATTTTCTCTGTAATGCGTTGTGCGAAACACAGGACAATCAACTACAAACGGATGTGCTCTACTAGATAAGCGAGTATTACGAATAAAAACTCGGGCTCGTGGAATAAGTTCACTTATCTCAGATGAGCATCTCCCATGGTAATATCGATAGAAAAGTGACACACAACCCACATTCCGACGATGCTCCAATGAATCAATAGAGTTGGATACACTACTGTCATTGATAAGCTTCACCGCCCTCCCCTGAACACGGTCCAGAAGCTTCAGAATAGACAGTGGAGCCCCTGCCAATATATGAGAGTTGTATTGTTGATTAAAAATTACAAAAAGCCTTAGTAAAAGTTAAAAAAAATTTTGTTGAATATTAGTAGACTGAATAAAACCCAAAAATTTTGTAGAAAAATTATACATTAGTTAATTTATTTGCTGAAAATCCTAAACACTGTTTTGTCATTGTTTTATAAATAATTTACAAAATCTAAAAATGTTCATACTGCCACACTGACAACATGAATTAATTTAATATCTGAAAATATATAGAAATAATTACATATAACACAAACAAAATTATCTTTCAACTAGTTACATCAATGGTTGGCGTAATGATGGCATCTTTGAAAGGAAAACAAGTGCCTTAGATAATTCTAGAAACGCAACGAAAAAATAGCATAATATGACATATAAAATAAGATATGTCGTTTCAGAAAAAAAAAAAATGTTGTTGCCTTCTGAAAATACACTTTGGCAAGAAACTGTATGCAATAAAAGATCTTTTAAAGACGCATCTATAAAAAATAAAAATAAAATATGCACTTCTTTCAGAATGGTTTGTTGAAAAAAAATGAAATATTTTGTGAATCCTCATAAAAAATGTCTAAGTTCATTTTTAGGGGCCCACTAAAAAATTGTTGTGTTTCGACCCACCATCTTTTTGCAATAAGAAAAAGGAAACGTAAAAAATTACCTAAGATGTGTGTACTTGACTTTCGCTTTAGTCTGTATACCTGAGAGAATATTTGTTTGCAATTTCAAATTGCCAATTTGACCACACTACATTAATAATCATTATAAACATTCAGTTTACAAATACATTTAAATTTAAATACTTTATTGTTTCTTTAATATAATTAACAGACATCTACTTCACAATTCGGTTACAACACAAAATTTAAGTTGCTTTAATCAACAATTTTGTTTTATGTATGCAAAACAGATACAAACATCTTCCATGGTTAATTTTTTATATGTCTTACAAGAGTTGTACTTCTTTGTATAATTTTCCTATTCTCTACTATATCTTGATATGCCGCGACATGTACTTCATTCTGCGTATACTATACAGTTTGTTTGTGTCAGTACAATTTTTTTAGCAAAATAAATTTGTAAAACATTAGTAAAATATTAGTAAAACACGAGTTCAACACAGTTATGTGCTTATTAAGTATAACTAAAATTTTAGCTGAAAACATAATGTTAGCAAAAAAATTTGCTGAAAATAGTATACTTGATTTACAAAACATTGTACTAACTTGTCTATTAACTTATTTGTTTAGTGTATAAAGAAATTTATACAATGTATGAATTTGTACTAAATTTTATATTTCCAAATATATATAAAACAAATCATATTAGTGTAGAAACAGAATAGGAGCTTGTTGTTAATCAATTGACATTTAAAAAGCGGCGGGCGACGCAGTTGTAAAATAGCATCTATTTTATTTTCACAGCGTTTGCTTTTATTCTCTCATTTTTTGTTTCTCATTCTCTTAAACGTGTTGCCGCTTTTTAACCATATTTTTTTAAACAAACAACATATGATGACTAAAACTAATAGAGATATTTTATGGCTCCTATATTCTCTTAGTGTACTAGCAAATGTACAATGATACAATGTACGATTACTTTTCCAGTAAAGTAAAGTAAAAATTACTCAGTAACAAAATTACAGAAAGTTACAAATTTACACAAAGTGTAAACGAACGGACAATTTGTAAGAATTGGTAACATAGATAAAACAGCTGATTTTAAATACTGATCATTATGGAAAAGATAAAAGTTAATTGAATTTGTCAACCAGAAACAATTTAAAATGTTTTTTAACTTCTTCCATAGTTAATTCTTTAAAATTTTTCACTTTAAATCCTAAAAGTAATAATTTAATTTAATATTTGTTTTTGTTTACTAAAAATGCATGCATATGCATATGCAATCATATGTTTTTTCCTTCATACAAATTTTTATTGGCAAAAATGTATAAAGTAAAAACTTGTAAGTTCTTTGGCATCAAACTGTCACTTTACTCTCTCTTTTTACTATTTTTTACTGAGTGCTTGTGTAAACGACCGCCTTCCAGTAAAAACTTGTACAAATTTGTAACAATTTTTGTGTTATCGAACAAACTTATTGTCGAATCCTAAATTTTCATTGAAATATATTTTATTTTATATGTGTTTTATATATTATTATTGTTTTAAAAAGATTTATATGCAAAAACTAAAAAATATTGCATTATTAATAAGCGAAAGAGATACATGAGAAGTAATAAACCTCTACAGTAGGCTTTACACTAAATTAAATATGACAGCTTTTGCAGCCGAAGCTTTATAAAATAACAGTTTTTTGTTCTCTTTAAGAAAACAATTTCCAGATGCATTCAAATACTTAAAAATTTGATAAAAAAATAAGAATTTTTTAAGATGCCGTTAATTCCCACAGAATTTCATTGGATTTGGTAGATTTTCCTCGAATCAACATGCTCCTAATGACTTGCCTCAATTGTTGAATATTATTCTGTTTAATCTTTCCTTCTAATTGGAATGAATCTAATTTGTGTATGATTCACTATTTTTTAATAAAGAGCCATAAAATTATCTATGTACCCAAATAGTTAGTAATTTTTGTTAAGAAATCCGTAATACGTTTAATATTTAATTTTTAATTTTCAAAAATAATTAATTTAACTGAAAATTAAACTGGCAATTATTAAATCGTTCGTGGTAAATTTCATTCTAACTCAACACACAGAGTAATGTGGGATTTAACGTTACCCAATTTCTTTAACGTATGAGTTAAATAGAAGATTTTTACGATTAACACTAAATGGCACGAAGAATGTTGATGAAGACCGTAGTTTGTCAGAAAATGCATTCCATTCATGCTGGTGTCTAATAACTTTTTCTGTGTTTTTTTCTAATAGCCAAAGTAAATTATCATATAAAAATTATAATTTTTCTGTTAATTAAGAGAAAAATTTGTCATGATCTAAAACCAAACAAATAAAATCTCACACATAAATTTATAGATCAACGATAAAATTCACTAATAATTCAATTATTTAAAAAATATCCATCATGTATGAACAAATTCATACATTGCATTAAAAAGTTTTGGTAAAAAGTTATAATGTTGGATTCATACATGTTATAAAAAAATTCCTTCCAGGTATGAATTATTTTTTTCTGTGTACACAATGATTTATAACTTTTCATTAGCGGTCTTTTGTATAATTTGCACTAAACTTTATGCAAAGAAAGTTGTTGAAGTGGAATATATAGCATATTGTTAATGAAGAAATAAGAAATGTAAATTTTCCGTCTTAAACGCAAGAAAAAGATTGTGTTTTTTTTTGAAACGAAGTACGTTTAGAGCACAATATATTTTTGCAACTTTATTTTTTACATGAATTGAAATTTTACACTTAAGCCAATTATTTTCATCTCTTTAAAAGTATTTTAAAAAATATTTTGAGTTGGAAATTTTTTGAATTCAGAAATATATTTCTGTAGAAGAACTTCAGCTACGGAACTTTCCTATGTCATAAATTTTATTTTGCTAATATTTCGATAGATTGGCAGGTTTCCCTTGTAAAACTCTGAGATATTTTTTCCAACAAGAATGGAGCAAAATTGATGATTATTAGGTTTTTTGCTAAAGTTCTGCCTATTATGGAGGCTCTAGCTTTTCTAAAATTTCGCGTTCTGATGAGATTTTTAGCCAGATCGAAATACTAGTATCAGCCTAGCTAATATGTTTGATTTGCTTTATATACGAAGGTTGAAAGCTCGTTATAAATTGAAAATAACATAGAAATAATCTCGATGTATATAAAAACAAAAAACTAATATAACTGGAAAACTTTCAATTTATGAACATTTTATATACACTCAAGGAAATATATAATGAAATGTGGTTTAAATAGCAAATTATTACAGCTAAATTATAAAGTGGTAATATTTAGTTAAGTACAACTAGTGGTATTGTATTTAATGTAAATTTATATTTTTATTGCACTAGTTCATAAAAATATTCGCGTCAAGATATGAAATATTAAGACATGGAATATTATGTACGACTACTTTTTAATAATGTTCAATTATTTTTCATATTTTAAAACGCGATATTTCAAGATTCGCTGCTATTAGTTGTCCTACATTTGCAAGAGGTTATATCTAGCTACACTGAGAGAATTCTCTGCAGGATATCAATAAATTTTTGTATTTGATCTATTAAATGTCACTGGAACTCGTCCATTGAAACCTTTCATTAAATTAATGCAGTTTTTCATAACATTCAATGATAAATTTCATTTTATTTATTAAAAATTTCATACGACTAATTAAAAAGATTCATTAAAAATAGTTTCATTAAAACTATAAAACTTTTTCATAAATTTTAAGAACTTTTTCATTCACATTGTTAAGAAAACTTCATCAGTTTAATAAAAAAATTTTATTAAGACTCGTCCAAGAAATTCTCTCTGTGTATATGATGTACATTTTCTATACCAAGTTTGGTTGAAATCAGAAGGGGTGGAGCAAATCGAGTGGTTGATTTTATATGATTTTGGACCTATAGTTTTAAATATCGGAATATATGTAGAAGGAAACTAAATTCTATTTCTAAGGAATTTTCTTTTTTGTTAAATTTATTTTTGAAAAATTTATTTAGTGCTTGTTTCAATTTGAAGTCTCAGATTTCCACTTCAACGGCTTAGCAAAGGGCATTCAACTTTTTTAACATTAAACATTTTGAAAGGAATTTCCAAAACTCTCGTCCAAGCGGATGCCCAAGCAGGGCGTGGCACCCACATCTCAAATTTCAAGTTCTTCGCTTAGCGGTTTGACCAGGCTGACAAGCGGGAGGCCTTTATGAAAATATTTTCTAAGCTTTGATTTAAAAACGGACTTCGCGTTTAATAATTACGACCATTTGAATAGAATGAATTTTTATAAATTTTCATAAAAAATACAAATTTTAAGCAGCGGTAAAACGCAAATGAAATCGATTTTTAGGAAAATAAACAAATTGATTTGCCATACTAATTAGGAGATTACATGTACCAAGTTTTATGCAAGTCGGAAGGGGTGAAGTTGAAAAAGTCATATTTTCATCAATATGCCTTCTGGAATGATGCTGAAGTAACTTTAATGAAATTTATTTCAATTACCGACAAAAAAGAAGATGAAACATTAATTATACCTTAAACGGTAAAGTTTTCAAACAGTAAATTTAAATTTGCAAAATTGGCTTAAAGTTCTGAAATCGGTGATGCAAACTCCATAAAATATAGAAACAGTTTCTTTTTTTAATTTTTTTATTGAAATACAAAATTTTTCAATAACAATAGTAAAAAAAGCTGTTCTAAAAAGTACACAGATTTGCTCAAAAATAAAACTTTTTATCGAAAATATGCGTCTAAGGTCAAATACATGATGTTAAGAGCAAAATATGCACAAATATGCTCTAACAAATCGATGGCAGAATTCGTCAATTGTTCTGAAAAGGATAAATATCTCATCCATTTGACAATATGACGCACAAGAAAAATACAGCATATTTCTGGTTACCATGGTAATAACCATAATCGAAAAAAATTGCTTTTTTATATAAAAAATAAATTAAAAATTGTGACCTATTGTAACTTTAGAAAAGTACGCAGATTCCGTCATATTTTTTTTATAGAAACATTCTACAATTTTAAAATAGTTTTCTATAGAGAAATTCTCAGATCAGACAGATGTTTTGAGATATTCGTTTAATACAAAGGCTCGCAAAACTTTAAATATCTTTAGTTTCCCAGTAGTTGTTGTTACAAAATAAATACAGCCAGTTACTGAATTATTTCTAATGTCGAGTGAGTGTCATAATTTGTAGCATGAACAAATACTAATTAAAAGGCTTTTTAAAATAGATTAAAAACTTTTAGATCTTCTTAAATGTACTTCATTCCATGAATTTGTATTTTGTTCCAAAGAAATGTAATTCAAAGCAGCAATTGAAAACATATAACTATTGCAAAAGTTAAAAGAAAATACAAAATTTTAAGGTTTGTATACAAAATTGAAGTAAAAGTAGATAGAATTAGATAGAAGTAGTCATTGAAAGCATTGTAGTATATTAATTTTATTGTTATAAATCGTAAAACTTGTTTTATTTTGTCATACAAAATACCAATTGATAGACATTTTTAAACAACAGCAGCAACGACAATAGCAGCAGCAGTTAAAAGGATATTTGAGAACAAGAAGAATAAACATCCGTTTCCTTGGTTTTATATTTCATAATATTCCTTAGTTATCATCTTATTGTTGTTGTTATTTGCAGTAAGTCGTAAGTAACTGTAATTGTTGTTAAACATCTACTCTATGCAATTTGTATTTCCTTTCAGTTGTTGCTACAACAATAACAACAATAGCAAACCGGTGCAGAAAAATACAATCGGCACAGTGTTGGCAAAGCGTCGGCGACGGGATTGACAATCATGACAGTATGGTCCTGTTATCCGATTTATAAGAGTGGCATAACGTTGTTTTTAAAAAAATTTGGGGCTTTAAAAATAGCTTTAAATAAATCAATATGTATCATTGAACTATGTAGCATACAACATATTTAAAAAGCAGCAGAAGTTCGGTCTTATGCCCGTAATTTCAAGCAATAGATACCTACTTGTGCTAAGATACCAACCGTGTAGACGAACAAACTCCTGTAGGTACACACAGAGAAAAATTTATCTATTTGCCAACTGAATTTCAGTTACTACGACTCAAATTCGGTAACTACGAATTTCAGTCGCTTGGCACAATTGAACATCAGTTTTCACAACAAAGTTCAGTTAATTTAACTGAATTTTAGTTGCAACACCCACAGCATTCAGAAATCTAATGTAAATATCGTTGTACTAACTAAAGGTATAAGTTGTTACCATTAAAATACATTTTTAAATTCGGCTGGCACTTTATTTCTCTGTGTGTATCAAAACACCGGTAGGTATCATATTGCTTGAAATTACGGGCATTAGTCTCATATATCATATTTAAATGTATAATATATAATAAAGTATGTATTAAAAAAATGCTTCTAATTGGTTGTTATATTGGTAAAAAATAATGTTGGCAAATAATATTGAGGTTGGTACTGGCAAAACACATACTTTGCAAACAAAATAATGTTCTTCTAGTACAATATTAGTTGTAGCCCAGCAAAACCACACATTACCAAATCATGAGTTAAGTAATGTATCGCCATAGGGCTTCATGCATTACTTTATAAGTTACTTCACTGATGAATTTTACAGGCGATGAGCCTCAAAGTAACTCATTACCTTGTAGTGGGTAAAGTAACTGGTTACTTATATGGTTACATGGTGGGAAAAGTAATGTGTCTATAAATAGATTTTCATAAAAAAAAAATTCATAAAAAATTTTTTTACAGATATTTTTTTTTAATTAAATAAATAACTTTTTTTTTATTAAATAAATACATAGTCGTGCTGGGATTCGAACCTGGGGTCTCTGATATTTAACAATTAGTTAGGCGAGAACTCTACCAACTGAGCTATCGATACATAAAATATTTTATTGTTTAAAATGTAGAGTGAGTTGTTGTGCTTCGTGTTTTCGTTCGTGATATCAAAAATAAACACCTTACCATTATGCTTACAAAAAATCACAAAGTAATGTGTCTATAAATAGATTTTCAAAAATATATATTTATAATTACTTTACGTTTATAATTCATGCATTATGTAATTGATGATCGGTAAGTCATTATTTTATGTTTTGAAGTAATGTAAAATGTAATGAGGTCTCATTACAAGGTAATCCATGAGTGTTCAATTATCGGTAACTCATTACTTCTTGTTGGAAAATAATGATACAGGTAAGGAGTACACATTACAAGGTAATGCATTACTTTACCGCACCCATTACCAAAGTTTTGCTGGGAGCTTTGGTAATTTTTAACACGGTGGGTTTTACAAAAATAGCAGTGTTTTGCCAGTTATATTTTTCTGCTAACGTTGGCAATTTCTACCTGGGTATTTATTAACTGTGTAACGCAATATACACACATACAATCATAAAACATCAATGTTACAGTAGAATAATCTTTATAAATCATTCAACTAATCAAATTTTGTTGTTAGTTTCAAAAGGAAATCGAATCATTTGAACATAAAAAAAACTACAACAATAATAATTATATTGAAAAAAAGAACACAAGTAATGGCAACAGTGCACAGAGGCAAGATGTGGCCAAAATAAAAAAAATAAAAATGTTTGACTTTTTTAGAAATGTTAATGCCAAACGAATGTTTATATTCCAAATAAAAAGAATCAGGCTGTTTTTTTTTTATTTTGAGTTTGCGATTTTAAATTTAATGACACTTCAAAGTTGCAACTTTTCTAATATCGATTTTCTTATTAAAAAAATGTCTTTTCAAACTATGAAAACAAACTAGGATCCTTTTGTATTTAGATTTCTATAAAATTATTTTTATATTAAAATTATTTTTGTTTCAAAATATGTAAATGTTTTTTGACCTTTTCTTTTCTATTTTTATTTGATTATGTTTGTTTTAAATCATTGCCTTTCGGTTTTAAATATTTCGACTATGAGAAAATTTCCTTTCATTTGAAAACCCTCACTTAAATGTGTTCTGGTATTTAGGGTCTGGTGGGCCCCAGGAGCTCAGGCGTCCCTAATTCCACAAATTAGAATACGTCCGAGCCAGCCGTGATGGTCATATGCCAGAAGTCATATTTAAATTATAATGCCAGAAGATTATCTTTCGAATAATGCCAATTAAAAAAAATCATCTTTGTTCTATTCTATTTCAAAGTTCTATACCTCTATAAAAAACCACCCTTTATGTTTGAGGGTTTAAATATTTCGGTTTTAGATATTTCGACTACGTATATTTACGATTTCTTTAATTTTAAGAATTGTCTTTTTAAGAAATATAAAAAGTAAAACTAGCAAATTTG
The DNA here is from genome assembly GCA_021234595.1 of Delia radicum. Lineage (NCBI taxonomy): Eukaryota > Metazoa > Arthropoda > Insecta > Diptera > Anthomyiidae > Delia > Delia radicum. The sequence continues at coordinate 48,693,710 of CM037855.1, read as the reverse complement.
AATAAGCTCCAGAAAATTCTTGTGCTGCCCTTTTTAGCCATTTATTTAACTGGAAGCATTTTTCTGACTTCATCTATTGCAATTAAATTATTAGTAAAGCCATCACAAAAGTACAAAAAATGCACATGGAATGTAATATATCCAATTTTTGTACAAAACTTATCTTCATGTCAGTATATATTTAAAATTAAAATTCATCAAAATGAAAACATTAAATTTAAAAAAACGAACAAAAAACTTCAAAAAGTTTACTTACTAAAAAGTAGCTTAATGAAACAAAATCCATTTTTGATATCATGAGAAAATTTCCTTTCATTTGAGAACCCTCAATTATATGTGTTCTGGTATTTAGGGTCTGGCGGGCCCCAGGAGCTCAGGTGGCGGTCATATGCCAGAAGTCATATTTAAATTATAATGCCAGAAGATTATCTTTCGAAGTAAATTTCATGTCAATTTGAAAAATTCATCTTTGTTTTTTTCCATTTCAAAGTTGTATACCTCTATAAAAAACACCACACTTTTTTTCAAAAATGTTTTAATTTTTGTATTAAAAATGCAAATTTTTTTTTCTGTATTGTTCTACTATGATTTTGTCATATTAGATTTTATTTGTTGCTTTTCAAAAAGTTTGATAATTTTCATGATAGACAATACAATTGTTTCATTGGCATCACCCAAATCTTCAGATGCCTGCAAACCTAGACATTACATACAACAGACAAAATAAACTGTATGAAACTCTTTTTATCTGCGTTCGTGTATAAATTTGCCTGATCTGGTAGCATTAATTATAAAATCAAACTATGTGAATAACAATAATTTGACATGTCGATATATTTCGTATGTGAGTACATGTGTATGTTGTATTCCAATTTCTAAAAACAACATATATCCCAACAAACAGTGTTTGTTGAGAAGAGCCGTGGTATGCTAATTGTTCAAAAATGTTTTATTCTTTGTATTAAAAATACAAAAATTGTTTTTTCGGACTTTCTTTTTTTTTAATCTCAGAGCGTCATGTATTTTTTTTTTGAGTAGTGACCGAAAAAGTAAACTTTTGTCCAATAATTTAGTGTAAAACCAATATTTCTTGTTGTAGCTGTTTAAGAGCTTATTATATTTCTAGTAAACTTTATTTTGTAGCCTTTTCAATGATATACAATTTGAAAATCTTTTGTTTAAACTAACTGGGACAACCACTGTATTTTATAATTTCCAAACAAACAGAAGTGTAATCAATGTTTGACATTTGAACAACATCTCTGGGACTATTTATAGTTAAAGCATCCAGAAAAAGTAAATCTTTTGTATGTTTAAATTTAATCTTTTGAAATGTTTAAATATAAAAAACATTGAAAAATAGATATGACAATGATATATAAACAACAATAAAATCAATGACTAGAAATTGTATTATAAGGCCAATTGATAAAACCAGTTGAAATTTTTTCAAAAAAGTTCTCAAAATTTGTTGTTTGGCTTAGAAACCACTTTAATATAATTTTATTTGAACAACAAATTGTATCAGGAACAAGTAGGTGGCAATTCCTACCAAAATGAAGTTGATTGAAAAATATCACCCAGTTGCCTTCAACCGTATACACTCAATAAAATATGTCTGTAATTAAATACAGATTACTTTTGATTTTTGAAATATAATTTGCTGTTAAAAATAAGTAAATCTCCTGAATTGAAAAAGATTTTATTTTATATATTTTTTAATTTTTTTCGTGTTTTAAAAACCATTTCTTATTTCTTATAATTAACTTACCAATTATAAAATTTGATTGCTGTGAATTAAAACCATCATTTTAAATTGTTAGAAATCTGAAATAAAAGAGAATATTTGTTTAATTATATGCAATGTTTCTGTCTTTATAAATGTAAAAGTTTTATATTACAATATGAAAATGAAATTAATATGAAATGGTTAACTGAAATTATATTCACAATTGCTTGGTCTGACATTTACATACAGCACGTCAGCTGTCCTTAAAATACTACAAAAAATTCTTAATATAAGTTTTTGACTTGATTAAAAACGAACTTATAGCAAAAGCTGTTGTATTTGTCTTTCAAATTTTTGAAATTACATTTGTCTTAATTAAGAAAGTTTTTTTCCGCTATCATCATTTAGAAAAATAAAAAAAATAAATAATTGCACAACAGAAATCCGTTCGGATAAAATTTTATTTAATACTCAATGGAACTTGTAAGCGAAAGAGTAAATTAACAAAATTTTCTCAATAAAATAAAATGTCACGTAATTTAAATAGTGTTTTGTATGGCATACACTCAAACAACACACTGGATAAATATTTGATATATTTCAAAATTCCAAGACAATATAAACTGCCCAGTAAAAAAAACACATTACCAAATAATGGGTAAAGTAATGTATCGCCATAGGGCTCTACACATTATATTACACCTTACTTCACTGCTAAATTTTACAGGCGATGAGCCTAAAAGTAATGGGTGGAGTCATTACCTTGTAGGGGGTGAAGTAACTAGTTACGTATATGGTTACATGGTGCGAAAAGTATTGTGTCTATAAATAGTTTTAATTAAAAAAAAAATTGATAAAAAAAATTATTACACATATTTTTTTTATTAAATAAATAACGTGGTCGCGCTGGTATTCGAACCTGGGGTTGTTTACAATTAGTTAGGCGAGAACTCTACCAACTGAGTTATCGATACATATAATATTTTATTGCTTTAAATGTAAGTGAATTGTTGTTCTTCCTGTTTTCGTTCGTTATATCAAAAATATTCACCTTACCCTCATGCTTACAAAACATCACAAAGTAATGTGCCTAAAAATAGATTTTCAGAAAGATATTTTAATAATTCCCTTACGTTTATAATTCATGCATTGTGTAATTAATGATCTGTAAATCATAATTTTATGTTTTGAAATAATGCAAAAGGTAACAAGGCATCATTTCAAGGTAATCCATGAGAGTTCAATTATCGATAACTCATTACTTTAGGTTTTAAAATAATGCTAAATGAAAGGAGTATACATTACAATGTAATGTATTGTGTACCCAAATATTATTAACTGATTACTTTATATTTCGAAATAATGCTGAAGGTAAGGAGTATTCATTACAAAGTAATGCATTTTGTAACCCATTATTGATAACTCACTGCTTCTTGTTTTAAAATAATGATACAGGTAAGGAATACACGGCAATGGATTCCTTTATCGCACCCATTACCAAAGCTTTGCTGGGTAACAAACTCAAATATTCAATAGGGTGTCCCCAATACGGCACTTTTTCGAATTGTCTGAAGGAATACCACTCAATGGATGTACATTAAAGAGCTGAATATAGGAAAACTAAGTAAAACTTTTTCAAAGTGGATCTTCAGTTCATTACCAGCGATTGAAGTTGCCGGTTTTAGAGCATTTTGACCAAAAACAGTTTCTAATTTTTTTTTGAAATATAGCTCTAAAGTTTAGTAATTTTTGGCTTATTACTAGAGATGTCACGAATATTCGGTTACTATTCAGTATTCGGCATGTTTTAATTATTCGGCCGAATACCGAATAGTAGCACTATTCCGCAGAATAATCCGGTTCAAATAAAATAGCTTAAATACCTGTATTTTTATATAAAAAAATGAGAAAATCTAGTTTTTCACATAATATCAGGTATTCGATTAAAACCGAATACCGAATATTCGGTAAAGTGCCTAATACACTATTCCTGACATCTTTACATATTACTAGAAAAATAGTTTTAAATTTTCGTAGAGTAATTCAGGTTTACTAGAGGATTTTTTAATTTATACCAAGTACAATTTTTATTCTTAATGTGTTTTTAACCCTCAAACCGGCATAAGCTTTTCTGCAATGAAATTTTACCACTTTTTATGTACAAAAAATAAACAATATGTTATTCTACCAATATTTTTTTCGTTGCCTATTTTAGGCGATATGAGCCAAAATAGGTTAAGAGCGAATCTCAAAAACTAATCCATAAAAATTAATAACTTTAGGCATAAATTATTCATCTTACCAAGATATAACTACAGTCCAAAAATTACACTTTTGGTGCCTTTACTTAAACAGATATGGCGATTTTTTTCGAAAAATGCGAAATTGAGCGAAAATGCACCTAAACTTTAATATAAATTAAACTTAAAGGCTTTGCTTGTACTACTTAGTATAACCTCTCTGCCAAATTTCACAAAAATCCGTTTATAAATTTTCAAGTTAAGGCGATGTCTTTTCAAGTATCGCTTTGGAATCCTGTATGTCCTTGGATCAAAGTTAGAAGTTTTGTGTTTAAAGATTAAGCTTCAATCCTAGTTTGTGTTTAGTATCAACGGTTTCTCGTCAACATAAAAATGTTTTCAACATTTTTAAAAATATTTTTTTTGGTAATTTCAAAATATTTTTTTTTTTCTTATTTTACGAAGTTTTAATTTTAACGCTTTATTGCTTCCAAACCGTGCCATGCACAGAAAGATTTACTTCAAAAATATTTTGCAAATTTAGATTTGTATCAAAATAGCTTAAATTTTTATTATAAAAACCTCATTTGGCGCTATGGTCAATTTGAAATACCACGCCTGGAGGCGGTCTTGCAGGCATAAAACGATTATACTTCCTCAAAACTCAAAAATCCTCTGGTGGACTAAATAAACTGCGAAACTTTTGAGCCCCATTTCGAAAAAAAAAAATCTTAACTTTTTTCTTGGTCAAAATGCACTACGACCGGTAACTTAATTCGCTAGTAGGGAACTGAAGATCAACTTAAAAATTTGTTTGCTTATTTTTGCAATATTTAGCTCTTTAATAATTTTTTTATATTCGAGACACCCTAATATGCAAGTCTATAACTTGCGGCTTGTACTGCTGAAATCGATAAAAGATACCCAGCAAAAAATATATTACTTACACGCATAAAAACTGGAGGAACTGGAAGAAATTTGTAAAACTAACTTAATACTTATGTATGTAGTTGTATAATTACAAAGCACTCAATGCAAAGCTTGAGTGTCGATGTAAGATTTAAAAGTTAGCTGAATATAATTTTGTGAAATTATAAAAGAAAATTACCGAAAAATTGGCAATGTTATGCAAATACTTGTGAACATATATCAAATTTTTAGGTAAAAAAATAAAATATTGTCAATTTCGAAATTAAATTTTAAACTATCTAAAAAATTTTAAAATAAATGTTTAAATGCTTTGGTGACTGTTTGTGTAAAACAGACATCTTTTGTGGAAAAACAAGCAACGCCAATTGCAGAATTCAGTTCGTATTTGCATATGAATGCAAATGTCGAATTTTGAATTTTATTTTAAACAAGCGTAAAATGTGTACTTGTATTTGAGTTACAATGTCTAACTATTAGGGTTATAATTTTTGAGTTTTCTTTTATTACAAATATTAAGAAACATTATAATATTTTTTCACGTTTTCCAAAAAATTTCCCTCAAAACTTTTAGAAGTTGGGAAATTTTTTTTTTAAACTGTACTAAAAGTCAACATTTCGGCAAAAATTATTAAATAATTATACTTTAACGATCCTATCGATCGTTAAATACACAAAATCTTTTAAATTTTACGGGTTTCGAGTATTTTGAGATCAAACGATTATAGCGTTATTGCGCGATATGGGCATCAAAATTTGCAGAACATCGATCACATAACATAAAAAGTATTTTAAAAATGTTATGCTATCATTTTAGTCTACTAATTAAACTTGAATGCTAGGTAACAAACACGCTTAGAAAAAATATGATTGAACTTGATTGCCGACAAAAAATTATCATATTATGATCGTAACAATCATAAACATGATTCTGAATAATCATATTATGATCACTGGAAACGATTTTATCATCATCTACAATCATAATATGATAATGGCAATCATATTATGATTGTTACGCGATTCAAGCATAACATGATGCTCTTAAACTATCATAACATGATGATTTTTTTCCGGCGTGAAAATAAATTTGTTTCAAAATGATGCGAAAAAGCGATTTTTTTAAATATAATATTGCCTAGTAAATAGTAACTGAAAAAATTAATTATAAGAAACTCAACTTTATGAGTGATGTTTTTGTTGATTTTTTTTAAATATAGTATTGTAAATAGTTGAAATTGTGCAAAAAGTTATCACCCTAATGTATATGTACTTTAATATGTAAAAATTTGATGGTGACAGATATGAGTAAAAATATAGATGGAATCATTGAAAAAAAGTATGACAAAAATCGAGAGCTTTAACCTAAAGTTTATTTTCCCAAAAAAAAAAACACATATAGTGTAGAGAAATGTATGAAATCTTTATTAAAGTCAATATAACGATCTATATAATTCAATGTTTAAAGATGATTTCATGTAAATGTTGACCGCGGGTACACCTTAAGTGGTTCATACGCTAGGTCCAATATTGGCATACTCTCTCCAATATATCGGCCGATATCTCACGAATAAATTCTTCAATATTGGCTTCCAGTGCGTCAACTGCTGTGGGCTTGTCTCTATATACATAAGCCTTAACATAGACATACAAAAAATAGGCGTTAAATTGCACGATCTAGTCGGCCAATTGACCGGCCCCAAACGTGAAATAAACTGTTCACCGAACTTGCCTCTCAATTGGGCCATTGTTTCGTGTGCTGTGTGTCATGTGGTACCGTCTTGTTGAAACCACATGTCACCCAAGTCCAGCCTTTCCATTTTGGACAAATAAAAAAAAAATGGCTTTTAAGTCGATTTGCTAGTTTTATGTTCTCTACTTTATCTACATATTGAGAAAAGTTTGTTGTCTGCATTTAGGCGTTATGTGGTTTAGTTGCAATTTCATATGCTGAACTTGCACCGTGTTGTATGTTTTTGGTTTCTGAGGTTTCAATCGTTTGTTATTTGAATTTGTATGGTTGTTTGTTTGTTTTATGTGATTTTGTTCGCATTTGTACTTTTTATATAAATTGTGTCAATTTTATGTTCAATCATAATACATACAAATTGTGTGGGTGTAAATTTAATATGCATTGTAAGTTTTAAATGAGTTTTCATTGAAAGTTATATGAATTCACAATAATTGCAAGTCAGTTTAAATATCAGCCTTGTTTTTTTTTTTTTGATATGCCACCTTCACTTGTCATTTAGGAAATAAATTTTCATTTTACTTAGAATTCAGTTCATTTTATTTATATTCATATTCATTAGTTTAATATTCAGCAAAAAAAAAATATATATATATATATAATATTGCATGTTATTTATATTATTGAAAATTGCATGCTAATCTAATGCAATGTGAGTAAGAGTAAGTTTGTGTTTTTCATTTTTGCTGATTTAATTATTGTTCAAAAAAAAAAACACGTTCAGATTTTATTAAATTCTAAAATTTAATAAAAATTATATTCAGCTCAAGGATAATAATTTGATAGTTTTGTACAAAAAGTGATTTATATTCTACATACATATTATACACGCAGAAAAAATTGAGTTTTGGATATGTTTGCATGTTTGTATGTTTACTACAATTCGAATTTTCAAACCTAAACAAAGATATATTGGCAATTTTAAAATGTTTAGCTATTATTACGCCTCGGAAGTTAATGCATTTATTATAGAGTTTTAAATTATGCATTAAAAATCGTAAAATGTGCACTTAAAATTTAAAAATATGCATTTATTATCGATTTTTTCAAAGTTTTTCAACATTATTAACACAATTTAAATAACTTTTGTCTAAGAAAGTGGTTAACAATTAATCATAATCATCGTAATAAAGTTGGGGATTATATTTTTTTTGTTATTTTTGTCTTCGTAAAAAAAAAATTTAACAAAAATATGTTCATAAATGTAAAGAAAAAAATTAATAAAATATATAAATTATGTACAAAACTAATTTTAGTAAAATATCAAAAAATGTTCTTAAAAATATGTATTTTAATGCAAAATATACAATGATATGCATTTATAGCAAAATATCTAACACAAATATGTTTGCAGACTTTTTCAAATCCAAATTTGAGCCTGCAAATGGTATTGCACTCAGAGAACTTCTGCTGTAAATTTTTGTAGATGTTTGAATTGCAACTGTTGTACAGTACCATTCAAAACCACACATAACCAAATAATGGGTAAAGTAATGTATCGCCACGCATTACAATACACCTTAATTTAATTGAATTTTACAAACGATGAGCCTAAAAGTAATGGGTGGACTCATTACCTTGTAGGGGGTAAAGTAACTGTAATGTGTCTATAAATAGATTTTCATAAAAAATTTTGTTAAAAAAAATCATTACAAGCACTTTTTTTTAATTACATAAATAACGTGGTCACGCTGGCCCTCGAACGTGGGGTCTCTTGTTGTTAAAAATTAGTTAGGCGAGAACTCTACCAACTGAGCTGTAGATACATAGTATAATATTTGATTGCTTAAAATGTAAGTAAATTGTTGTGCTTCGTGTTTTCGTTTGTGATATCAAAAATATACAACTTACCCTCATGCTTACAAAAATTCACAAAGTAATGTGTCTATAAATTGATTTTCAAAAAAATATTTTAATTACTTTACGTTTATAATTCATGCACTATGTTGCTGATGATCGGTAAGTCATTATTTTATGTTTTGAAATAATGTAAAAGGTAATGAGGTATCATTACAAGGTAATGATTGTTAAATTAACTCATTACGTTTTGTTTTAAAATAATGTTAAATGCTAGGAGTATACATTACGATGTAATGCATTATGTATCCAACTATTGGTAACTCATTACTCTATGTTTCCTTTAAACGATTTAATATTTTGGGTTCTTATATCTTTCAGGACATCCATAATATTCGTGGAATGAACCTCAGGATTTTGTTGACTTATCAGGACTTAAAATTGGAATGCATGATTGGGTGCATTGTTTTCGATGAGGAATAAGGACACCGGGAATCATAATGGACCTTTTTGCGTCTCTATGGGAGTTGGTTATAACATCATTACTGGCGCATCCCTTGTAACCTAACCTAACCTATGTTTCGAAATAATTCTAACGGTAAGGAGTATTCATTAAAAAGTAATGCATTATGTGTCCAATTATTGGTAACTAATTACTTTTTGTTGGAAAATAATGATACAGGTAAGCAGCACACACTAAAATGTAATGCATTACTTTGTCGCATATATTGCCAAAGTTTTCCTGGGTATCTTTATTTTTAAATGAAAAAACAGTAATTTGTAGAAGAAATTTCATGTTTGACTACACTTGTAGTTCATCTAAAAAGAAAACCACATCAAAATACTGTGTTATGATTTTACTTTAATTTCATGCAGTAGTTTTTTTTTATTTAAAAAAATAAGATAATTAAATGTTTGTTTTTTTTACTACACATGTGGTTCAATTTTATTATAATTGTGGTTCAATTTTTGAATAGTAAAAAAACAAATGACATTTTTAGTTGAATTTACTGAAATGTAAGTCGTCCTTTCTTCAAGTGAAATTTCATTTGTTTTCAACTACATTTGCACTGGTCTTTACCTACATAGTATTCTAAGTGTATGTTTAGTTTTTCTAGTTAGGTATTGGTTATATGGTTATCTCGGAGGATGAGGTTTTTAATGAAATTTTGCCAGTCAATAATATTTATAGATCTGACGCTGATGGTTTATGTGCTCATTTACTAAAGAAATGTGCATATTCCATAACTTCTGCATTGACATATGTACATGTTTAGTTTGTCTTTGAAAGAAAGCTGTTTTTATTGACCAATGGAAGTTGGTAATAACCACACCGGTTTCTAAAGATGGAAGGAGGTATGAAGTAATTTGTTAGCGACTGATTTCCAAGTTGACCTATGTGTCAAAGATGTTTGAACACGTTATTTTTAAAATGATTTTTTTTTATTACCAATTCATGGAGTTGCCCTAATCAACATTTCTTTTTTCAGGCAGATCTATAATGACAAATTTATCAGTTTTTTAGTTAATACTGTTTATCAGCCTTGGAACAGGGTAGTCAGGTTGAAACAGTTTATTCAGATTTTTCTAAAGCCATAGACAAAGTGGATCACATCATTCTTCTAGCTAAGCTACACCAAATGGGCTTTGATTCAAATTTTTTAAGTTCAATGAAATCATATTTATTCAATAGAATTTGTGAGGTTAACATTGAAAACTATTTTTCTGACCTTCATATTCAGACTTCAGGTGTAGCTCAAGATAGCACTTTGGGTCCACTACCATTTCATTTATTTATTAATGACATCTTATCGTGTTTTAATGAAGCAAAATTTCCTTTATATGCTGATGATTTGAAAATATTTTACACAATTGAATCAGTGCGTGATGTTTTTGATTTGTAAGTGGATTTAGAAAATCTTCTGGAATGGTCTAATTTCAATAATCTTCATTTGAATCTTAAGAAATGTCTACATATCTCGTTTTATAGGTCTTTGAATTCAATTAATAAAACCTTCAATATTGATGACTATAATATGGAATCTGAGAATTGTAAAGTTGATCTGGGTGTAGTTTTTGACTCAGGGTTGTCGGAAATGTTTTCCAAAGCAAAGGAATATTACCAGTTTTTATATTTCAAGCTGAGCGTTTTTTCAGCGTGTATTTTTTTTAACATGTTGGATGAATACATGTACTTCCTTTAATATATATCTATGTATTTTTTTTTGTAGGTTTTTTTTTATAAAAACCAAACCAAAATATGTATAAAACAAAGGTAACCACCGTTTGACTGTTAAAGCGTTTGTTTATAATCTTTTTTTGTATTTGTTGTTTTAATAACGTTTGACCACATGCGAATTTTATGTTCTATATAAACCACACATTCACATACTGACTATACATATACACACATATACAAAGCCATATAAGTGCTAAGAACAGAGTTTAAAAGGAATTAGTTCTACAGCAAATGCTAACATAAATAATTATTTTTTTAAATCTCTAAAATTTAATGATGCAGATCTTAATTTGTTTTTCTTGAAATTTTTTAAAGAATTTTAAAAACAGAAAAGTAAAAAATTTTTATATGAAAAAAAAAGCTTAGCTTGTTCTAGTTAAATCGTGAACGCATCGGCTAAAACAATATCAATTTTTAACTGCATAAGAAATCATTCTGTTAATCCTTTTACTGGTATATCATAAAAATCACATAAATACATGTTTGTATAAAAGTTACATTCTTTTGCATAATTTTTTTTATACACACAGAGGACAGATTCGTTGTGACAACCGAATTTGGACCGAATAACCATTTTTATACGTTGCAAAATCTTTCCTGTCATTTGTACACTTTTAAACAAATATATTATATAAATAAAAAAAATATGTACGTAATTTTAATATATTTTTCCTATTTAAATTTTATACAAAATTGGTTTAATATATTCGTCCTTAGTCTTTGGATATATGGTGTCAACAAAAAATACCAAAATATCAATTAAAATATGAATTTATAGCTCAATATGCAAAAATCTACATTTATAGCAAAATGTGCAAAAATATGCATTAACAAATCTATGCCATTTTGTTGCAAATTTGTTAATTCGCAAAGATATTTGGTTAACATTGTTCTCCAACTAACGACAACAAACATGTATTTACATGACGTTCCGAGCCCTACACTAAGAAAATTTCTGCATGATATCAATGAGTTTTTGCATTATATATATGAATTGCTACTGAAATTAAAACTTTTCATTAAATTAAATTAAAATTCACTATAATGCAGTGTTTCATAAAATTTAAGAATTTATTAAAAATTTTATACGACTAATGAAAAAGCTTCATTAAAAATAGTTTCATTCAAACTATGAAACTTTTTCATGAATTCTAAGAAATTTTTTATTCACATTGTGAAGAAAACTTTATTAGTTTTGTGAAAAAACTGTATTAAAACTCGTTTAAGGAATTCTCTCTGTGTAGTCATTACATTTTTTAGCAACGCTAGAACCCATACTTAGTAAACCTTTAGTTTTTCTAGCAATTGCTGTAAGAGTAAAATCTTTGTAAATTTCAATTATTTTTTTTTCATACTTTTTGTTGATTATCCATTTTTTGTCGAATTTTTTTTTTTTTTAAAAAACTTTAATTGATAATTTTAACACACAATTTATGTATGTTTTTAATAAAAAAAAAATTATGTAATCGGTATGAAATGTGTTGTAATGCAAAATGATTTTTAATTTTTTCAACCGATTTCCAATTAAATTATTCTCTGTGTGCATGTAAACGCAAATGTATGTGTAAATTTGTGTATCAATGTGAAGTAGGCCACAAATATAAAATCTGACAAAATATGTAGCATACTTTAGTGCACAACATTCATATTTTTTTGTTGGAAAACATTAGCACTCCTCGTTCATAAATTTCTTGAGGGTTAATCATAAAATTTGCCACTATTTGTCTAATTAACATATTTAAAGTATAATCATTAAGTGCTTTTCTACTTCGAGCTTTTTGTTGTTATTTTATAAATAAATATTCAAGCTCGAGGTCAGTTTTTCTTATAATATTTTATTCTTTATTTGTCACTTTTCGATATTTCGCTGTCCTCTGGATAGCATCTTTTGGAAATACGAGTAATAATAATCAAACAATATAAACAGACGACACAAACATCTTAACATTTAATATTGTACTTATTACTTATTAACCTCGAGCTTGAATAATTATTTATAATATATAAAAAGTATTTGGTTTTTTTTCTTTTTTTTTTAAGAGAAGCAACCCGAGTGTTGTTCTTTCTATTTTTGTATGTATTGCTTTCTTTGGAAAGGCGATAGATAGTAGAGAGATGAAAGGTGGGGAAAAATTAAGGGCTTCAAACATGGCAACACTGTAATTGCGCGAGATAATGAGTCTTATAATAGCTGCTGCACTCCGCCTGATGGTGAGTTGGCGAATTTATTGAAGTTTTTTAGTTCATATCCCTGATTCATTATTTTACTTCGGTGGGGTTAAGTGTTGTATGAACACCGAAGTGAAAAAAACTAAGTACACCATTAAAATCAGCTTGGCCCAAATATTTAGGATCAATGGTCGGCACTCTTATTTTATTTTTGGAGTTGTGCAGTGTTGTGTACGACTGCTTCTGTTAAATTTTATAATTTTTTTTTTCATAATTAAAAGCGTGATATTTCCACAATCGCAACAGCTATAGTACTCAGAATAGTATTTAGGTAAATACCACTGCATATGTAGTTAAAAGCAAATTAAATTTCACTTGAAGAAAGGGCGACTTACATTTCGGTTAATTCAACTAACATTGTCACTTGTTCTTTACTGTTCAAAAATTAAACCACAATTACAATTAAAATGAATCGCATATGTAGTCAAAAATAACAAACATTTAATTGTTTTATTTTTTTAAATTAAAAAAAAAAAACAACTGCCTAAACTTAATGTAAAATCATAATACAGTACTTTGATGTGGTTTGTTTTTTTAAATGAACTGCAATTGTAGTCTTCTACAAATGATTGTTTTTTCACTTAAAAATAAATGTACTGTATTACAACTAAAACAACGACAAATATTTACAGCAGAAGTTCCCTGAGGAACCTTGTACCATGACATATTTATGTGTATCTAACCTCCAATACCAAAAAATTGACGGGGGTCGAGGTAGAAAATTGTATATTGTTTGATTCTATTACATGGAATGAGTTATACGATTGAATATCGATCTATATCAAACGTGATATTCATCGGGTTATTATTATTATTTAACATTTGTTTTTTGTATTACCTTCGAAACTAATACAGCGAAATTTTTCACCTCATATATATGTCCATAAGCAGATTTGAAATTAGAACATCAGTTACATTATGTTTGTTTTTTATTTCTATGGCCATTGAGGCGGTTTAGTGTACACATTTTACCTCATATTTTATTTACAAACAACAATAAAACAATAATGGTTACTGCAGATACGAGTAGTTTTGGTTTATATTGAAAAATAATCATAATTTATACATAAATATTTGGAATACAAATACCGAATGGTGTTTTTGCAAAAACAACAATATTAATATTCACTTTAAACGAGTATGAGTCATTATGAACATACACACACGAACCATCAAATGAAAAATTATGCAAATAAACATTTGAATGTGTTGAAGTGCTAATAAAAATTCAGACATTGGCCATTATTAAAAATAATTCAATATAAGTGAAAATACAAAAACCAAATGTTAAATAATAATAAATAACACAATAAAATAAAATGTTTAATCTAAAACATTAAATTATATCCCATTTGATATAGAACGATATTTAATCTTATGACTCATTCCATATAAAAGAATAAAAAAAAATAAATTTTCTACCTCAACCTCCTACAATTTATTGGTATGAAATGTTAGTGTCAAGTTTTGTACTTCTGGCTCTAATGATTATCGAAATATCGCGTTTTAAATTGTAAAAAAAATTATAAAATTTAACAAAAGCAGTCGTATAACACTGTGCAACTCGAAAAATAAAACAAGAGTACCTACCATGCAGCTTAAATATTTCGGCCAAGCTAGTTTTAATGGCGTACCTTGTATTTTTGACTTATGGAGCAGATTTTTCCATATCGGGCGTTGTGGTGTAATGGTTAGCGCGTTGGACTGTTACACAGATGGTCCCGGGTTCGATTCCCGGTGACGACAACATCACTTTAGAAAGATAATATGTATGAGTTTTCTATCCCTTATATGTATCGCTACGCCCATCTTCGGTGTTCCCATAGCACTTAACCCCACCGAAGTAAAATAATGAATCAGGGCTAAGAAACAAAAATCTTCAATAAATTCGCCAACTCTACATCAGGTGGCGAGCAACAACTGTTCTAAAACTTATCATCTCACGCAATTACAGTGTTGCCATGTTTGAAGCCCCTTATCTTTCACCACCTTTCATCTCTCCACTATACTCTTTCCAAACAAGGCAACACATTAATTAATAGGAAGAATTTCCTGAGTGTTGCTTCTCTTAAAAAAAAAAAAAAAATTGCATTTAAGTTTTGCATGTTTTAACGTAGTTTTTTCTATATAAAATTTCAAAAATCAAATATTTAATCTTAAGTTTTTATGGTAAATATTTAAAAGGCCTTTATTAACTTTCAGGTATTAAATTTGGTTAATAAATCTACAGCATTAACAAGTAAAGCTGCATTTTCCTCAGTTTTTAATATTTTTTATACTATTTTTGCCCAATTTATCATCCCATTTCATAATCGAAGGAAGCTTTTTTGTGCATACCCAGGTGAAAATGACAATACATGGTAATATATGAACATGCATGATTCCCAGTATGAGCATATATTGTTTCATATATCATGTATGAGCATATATTGTTCCATATATCATGTATGAGCATATATTGTGTCATATATCCGCATGTATGAAAATGAATGCCATGTATGGGAGCATATATGGGTCCATACATGCAAACAAAAAGTTCATAAATTTTAATGTATGATATCATGTTTTGAAATGTATGCTAAATATTGTTCCATATATGATATTAATTTCATTATGTGGCTTCATATGTGATTATATATTAATGTACATATCGTTGACTTAGAAAAAACTCCATTATTCTTCGTGTATCATTGACTTAGAAATAATCAATTATTGTTTCCTAAAGTTATTGAAAGCTAGATTTTTAACTCGCAGAATCTGAAAATGATTTATTTTCAAAAAGTCTTACGACCATTATAACTCTAAATAGACTCGCTAATAAAAACATTGTAGTTTTATTTCAAATTATATTTTATTTATATTTAAAATAGAGACAATAAAATATTCGGTTTACTTTTTTGCAAAAATTTATTGGAAATTTGTTTCATAACATCTGATATACACGGTTACGCGGTCTTCTTCACCACTAAGTTTTTATGGTGTACAGGGAATGGTGTATTTAAAAATTTCAATAAAAAAAAACGTATCATTTGAATTTTTTTAATGTTTTTCATATTTTTTGTTTGTTTTTTTTTTTTCAAAACAAAATAAAAATTTTTGAAATTTCGGTCAAACAAAAATAAAAAAATTAAAGCAATTATTTTATCTATTTTAATAAGAATTGTTTCTTTTTATATTTATTGAAAATTAAATTGAAACTCCCTGAATGTTACAATCTACGAAAATAATCCACTAAATGGCTCTGATGTCCGATTAAACAGAAAACTATTAATTGATTTTTATTACGCAATAAAAATAATTTAATATTTTTTAATTTAAAGGGACCTCAGAGACGAAGAACAAAACTAAGTATAAAAAATAAATATATGAACCAAAACACATGCTCATATATGAGCCATATATGGCCATACACCCTCAATTTTCGAATCCGAACATATATGATACTTCATATATAATAATATATGATCATTTTCACATGGGTAAGCAAAAAGAAAAATATTACCAATTATGTAAAAAGAAAGAGAAAGGGCGGTTCATGGATAAGCGCGAAATGTGTTATTTTGCTTTTACCTAATATGTTTTCCGCCGCTAAAAACGAACTCCGAGCGACTACAAAATTTTGATCGTTATAAGCGCGGTTTATATTCATAGGGGAAAACATTATTGACATATTTAAAATGTCAACAATATATTAAATTTTTTGAAAAGCAATTTAAAAAAATGTGAAATATTTTCATTGGATTTCTTAATTATCTGTTTGCGGTACATTCGAAGAAAAAATTTGTGTGTTTAAAAAATGTTCAAAATTTTAAAAATATTTCTAGAAGTTTGTATCAACAATAAAAAATGTTGAAATTTTGTTTTGTCGTAAGCGAGCTTTTATTAAGGATGTTAATTAGTAGAATCGAACCCGAAACCATCTGTGTAATAGTCCAACGTGCTAACCATTATGCAACAGAGCCCACTTTGATATATTTTTTGTACTCACATAATCCATGGACCCAATAACACATCCTTATATTCAGTTTTTAAAATTTTTAGGAACTCGCTATATTTTCACGGTTTTAGTTTTCCAAAAAATTCGAAAAGTATATAATTTCAAAGTCTTCCATATTCGAAAGTCGTTATCGGTTTTCTTTGATTCAAGAATCATTCGATTTCTATGTTTATCGTTTTGCGCACTTATGTAATAATGCAAATAAAATTTTTCAAAATTTGTCCCCTATTCAAAGTTTTTTAATATTGATAAATGGAACTTTCATTATTTTGTAAATAAAATTAAATTTTGCTTTTTCTGTGACGCGAATATCTTATATTCTTAAAGAAACCTTATCAATTATTTCCATACAAAAAATAAAAGTTTTTGTATAACTTGTAATTTCTATATTTTAAACAGGGTTTTGCACTCCCGGTCAAAAATCAACAGATATGCATCTATTTATGAACGTTTATGAACTCATTCATGCTCATATATGATGTGATTCGAGGTCATACATATCCATATACCACCATCTAGGATTCATATATGTTCATCCACAAAGAGAAATACAGTGCCAACCGAAATGAAAAATGTATATTACTGATAACAACTTATAAATTCAGTTCTGAAATTTTTAGGTGTTGCAAGTAAAATTCTATTGAATTACCCGAACTTTGCTGTGAAAACTAACACAAACTTGTGCCAACTGTCTGAAATTCGTCATAACAGAATTTAAATAGTAGTAACCGAATTTCAGTTGGCAAATAACTAAATTTTTTTCTGTGCGTATGTGATCATATATATAAATATTACCTCAATTTTCGTCAATGCATAGATATGACCATGTATGGAAATGTATAGATATGTATAATTATTAGCTCAATTTTCGTTAATGCACGCACATGAACATTTATGATTCCTAATATGAACATATAAAAATGGTTTATGAACACATATCAATCACGTATGATTGAACATGGACATGTGTGTTCATGTATGGATCCACATATGTTGACTTTTAACAGGGAGTTTAATCTTACAAAACATGCTTTATAAACAAAAAATTGATTTCTTGAGGATTTCAATTTTTTGATGCATTAATGTTTGCGATATGCATTGATGTTGTTAGACAAACTGACTTAAATAAATCACTTTTTGTATTGTTAATACTGTTTTAAAACTATTTTAAAACCTGTATTTAAGTTTAATTTTATAAAAAAAAATGTTTAATTTTATATTAATCCACGATTAACAAATTTTGACCGGGGAGAACAATTTCGAAAATGCATCTAAAAATTGCTTTTACATAAAAAATGCATATTTTCTTCAATTTATTTTTTGAATGCATCAGTGTAAAAGAGTACAATCGTGAAAATCAAACACTTTTCGAACCAACGAATTCCGATTACAATTTACAAAGTTACATACTTTTTAGATATTTAAAATTATTTGAAATTAAAACCGTGAAAAAATCGCGAGTTTTTGAAAAACTTTTTAAATGCTCCATAGATAATATATATTTTTAATATAGAGAAAACAGGAAGAGCTGATGTCAAAAAAATGTTTTTTTGTTTTTTATCTTTATTTAAAGTATTTAAATAAAATGTTTAAATTACACTGCGACTAGTCTACATAGACTAATTAGCAGTTTTCTTCAAATGTTAGAATGCAGTGGTTGAAACAGCAAAGAGATTTCTTCCTAAATCTCATTGCGGCTGAGTAAAACGCATCATTAAATCTTGGGGTTTGAATCTGTTTAATCTTCTTGTTAAAATATTGACTTCTAATAACATCGATACAAGTTCATTTGAATGTTGATCTACTCTTTCATTATCTTTGAATGCTAGGTGTTGCATTTCCTCTCTGATAGTTTTCACTCTGAGATCTCTATGTAGATCCTTATTCTATAAACACATAGACGACTGCAGCTACACGACTACAGCCTGTCAAAAATAAAATACACACGTATTATATGAAAACGATTATTTTGGCACCAACACAGCTACACGGCTACCCGACTACTTTTACCGCTGTAGTCAACTTAGGATAATTTCTATTTTTGTTGGCTACAAAACAAAAATAGTGTTGACAATAAAACAAAATATGTAACAAATTAGTGCTTAAAAATATTTTATTTTGTTAAACACAAAAAACGTCGCAACATTAAATACTATAATTGCATTAATATTCAAGAGGGGTTAGATACATTTATTTTTACGTTATAATAATGTATTATTAATAAGTAATTGTATTATTAAGTCAACTTTATATACGTGTCTACAACCAAGCATGTTGTTCCATTTTAATAAATAAAAAAAAAATATGTAATTGGCACTACTGAAATAAAAATTAATTTGTATAAAAAACAGCTGTTTGTTATGTTGCTGTCGTTTCCAAAATAATAAGTAGCTGACCACACGGCTACGATTGCAGTGAACGGCATTTGTAGTCGTGTAGCTCTGTAGCCTGCTGTGGTCTATGTGTTTATAGCATTATTGCGAATATATCAGGGAGCTTTGACTATGTCTCTGAGGACTTTGTTTTGAAATCGCTGAATGACATTTATATGTTGATTCTTTGCGCATCCCATTAATTTTATACCATAGGTCCATACAGGTTTTAGTACCTGTTTATATATCATTAACTTATTCTCTATAGATAGGTTAGATTTTATGCCTATTAACCAACTGAGTTTTCTGTATTTTAAGTCTAAGTCTTCCCGTTTTTTTTAACATGTTCTTTCCATTTTAGTTTGACGTCAAAAGTCATTCCGAGATAATTTGTAGAGTTTAAAATAGGAATTCTGTTATTATCAATATAAGGTGGTTTACGGATTACTGTTTTATTGGTGAAGAAAATTTGAATGAATTTTGTGCTTTTAAGATCGATTACTCATTTTTTTTTCCATAGCAGAACTTCATTTAATGATGACAAAAATGACAATTCTTTAGTATTTTTTCAAATTAAGTTAAATGCAGCATAGATAATATATATTTTTAATATAGAGAAAATCGGAAGACATGATGGCAAAAATGTCAACTCCTTGTTCTTCTTTCAAATAATGCATGATACATTATTTTATATTACGAGATGAGATCAAAACTCCGATCCATATATACCGAACTTTATATCACTTTATCTTAATTAATCTAGATTTATACCATTTTATAGAGCCATATCAAATAATATGTGGCACCATATAAATTATTTTTAATCGTTTTATCAGAAGAATATTATTTAAAATCAACCACTAATATTTTTCTTTAAAGATTTTTTATATAATATAATTAAGGTTGACAGCAGATGTAACATAACTTAAAGGAACATGTGTATTTCACCTTTATTCTAAATTTCTAATATGTCTTTTTATACGACCTTAGGCTTTTGTCCTTTATCACATATAACTAAATATTATCAAAAGACAAGTATTTTGCCATGGGGAAAATACGTTTCTTTATAACAATTTAGATTGTTTCAAAAACTTATAATGAACATTTCATTTTGAATTTTATAAAAAGAAAAAGAATTGAATAACAAAGTAAAAGAAATAGTGAATTTAAAATAACTAAATACTCGTACATAAGAAAATAGACTTGTTAGACATAACCAAATATCATTTACTCATATAAATACATACAATGATTTTTGTTGTTGTCGTTGTTGTTATTGCTGTTGTATTCACAGATACATTTCTTTGTAACATATTTAAAACAGGAAATGTATGTACATAGCAACAACAACAACAACAACTACCACTACAAGTGAATACAAGTGGCGTGGGTGTCAATGAAAATATTGACTTTGATGTCTGTATAATAAAGCTAACTGAATGGATGGATGGTATGTACCATCCATCCAACCCACCAACCATCCAACAATTCTCTCCAATTGCATACACATGCGATTACTTATTTACACTCGGAATATTCCTACAGTAACTACAGTAGTCGTTGTTTTAACTTTCGCTGTAGTCATTTTTCTATGAGAAAATGTAGAACAACTATTTTAGATAGTCATATCCAAAAACCATCTAACCAAAAGTACGATACTCCTGTAACAGTTGTTTTGAGTAGTAGTTGTTTTACCTGTCATTGTAGTAATTTTTCTATGAGAAAATGCATAACGACTATTTTAGATAGTTATTTCCAAAAATATCTAACCAAAAATAATGTAAAAGTAACAAGTTACAAGTAACAAGTTGTTTTGAGTAGTTACTTTAGTATTTTAATAAACAACTACCAAAACAGTAATTTTGCAGTCAATAGTTAATTTTTGTAAGTTATTTTAAAATAGAAGATAATGTCGAGTTCTTAAAAATTCTTAAAAATTTTTTATTATCAGGGCAACCAGAAACATGCTGTATCATGTTTTCTCTTATGCGTCGTATAAATAATAATTGACAAATTCTGACACAGATTTGTTAGAGCTTATTTTTGAATATTTTGATCTCAAGAGCATATTTTTAATAAAAAATCTTATTTTTTTTTCATATTTTTGTAATTTCTAGAACAAACCTGTATTTTAAGAGCATATTTTTTACTTTTTTTACATTTTCCGTTTTTTTTCTTCGAAAAATAAATTTTTTGTAATTTTTTAATTCTGTATTTTCTGAGGTTTGCAATATCAATTTTCAGTATTTTTTTTTCTTGTTTTTGAGTTCATTGTATTAAGAATATAAAGATTTTGCTATAATTAATCTTTGATCTAATTTTTTGCTAGTAACTGAAATAAATTTCACAAAATTTGCTTCTACTTTAAACAACAATAAATTTAAAAATACAAATTTTTAAAGAAAAATCTGTTTCCAAAAGCATATTTTTTAAATTTTAGGAGCATATTTTTCATTTTTGGGCAATTTTTGTATGGGCATAAAATGGGCATAATATTTTTTAGATTATATTCTGGTTGCCCTTTTTATTATTGATATATTCATTGTTTGAAAATAGTAAGTAGAAAATTTCATAGTATCTTCAATGAATAAAAACGCCATAACTGGAATACCGTTTGAAGATTTGACTTTGCATTTTAAATAGGATGCAAGAAATACAAATTTTTATTAAAAAACATTTTAAAAAATAACTGTTAAAACTGTAGTTTTTACAACTTATGTAGTCGTTTTATGTTCATTGCTTTGATTGTTGTGTTCCTCGTTTTTATGGTGTTATGCATTCATTTAAAGTTAGTTGTTTTTGACCGCATCGTTAGTAGTTTTACTACTATTGTAGTTGTTTTATCAATAGTTAAAAA
Organism: Delia radicum; assembly: GCA_021234595.1. Lineage (NCBI taxonomy): Eukaryota > Metazoa > Arthropoda > Insecta > Diptera > Anthomyiidae > Delia > Delia radicum. The sequence continues at coordinate 48,671,573 of CM037855.1, read as the reverse complement.
TGGCTACATGGTTAGTAATTTTTATGACAAATACAGTCACGCGCTTTTTGACCACATTTGTGGTAATTTCAACTGTAATTTTTAGTTATTTCTACCTTCTTAATTTCCTGAGTGTACACGGATAATATACATAGTTCTAGTTGGTTGTTTGGTTGGCTTTGATGTATATGTATTTGTGCATCCTTATGCAAAAAAAAAAAAAAAAAATACTTATAAGAAGTATAAAACACAACAACAACATATTAATAAAAAATGCAACAAAAAATAACAAACACATACAGATGGATATTCACATATGAGGCATTCCAATCTAACTAACCAACTCGCCAGGGAAATGTATATCTTTATACGAATGATAAATGAAACATTGTTTTAAATTTTTCCCAAAAGTGAGCCAAGTAGGCATTTGTAAATATTGACTAATTTTGGGCTCATTCTAATTTAATTGAATTTGAAAAATGCTAAAAATATTACTTCATCAAAATTTTTTTTTTTAATAAATTGAAAAATTTTTTTTTGATCTATAAATTGTATGTTAGATTTTATTTTTGTACGGTTAAAGATCATGAACAGTTTTCTAAATTAATAGAAAAATGAATATGAAACTCGGACTTGTTTGCTAGAATTACTATGCGTATGATGAATGATATTACATGTATTAAGCATATGATTCCTAATACGGATTATAGTTTTAATATACAAATGTTTTAATACTTGAGATAGAAAATAAAGATTGAACAAATATTTTCTCCGAGTTACACGATTAAACTTTCTGAATCGATAGACAACATTTACACTTTTTTTTTTTATAAATAAAAAAAATTTTCCGCTTTTTAAATAAATTAAGTTTTCTCTTACACTAAAAATTCACAACTAGTTCTGAATTAAAAAAAAATTTATTTTCGTTTTTAAATTTTCTATAAAAAATAAATTGATCAAGTCAAATTACAATCACTTTCCAAATTCAATTAAATTATTATAAACTAGCTGACCAGGCAAACGTTGTTTTGCCTTCAAATTTTAATTGTAATTAATTCTTTAAATCAAGAAATTTCTTTTACGTAAATAAATAATTAAAAAAATAAATTCACATTAGTAAATCATTTTAAAATTTGTAATTTCTTGGGAAGCCCAACGCCTCTTTGTCCTTCTATCGCATTTATTATCTGAAGTATATAAAATGAATAGCTGAAAACAACTGCGACGTCACCTATTACCGGTGCATTAAAGCGCCGCTCATGCTCACCAGCCGCTGTCTGGTCACAACCGTAAATTCATCTGTCGGCATCTGGTCTAGGGTTTTTTTGAATAGACGGATGAGGCTGTTGTGTTCGTGTAACATAGCTTGAAGATGAACATAGGTTTTTTGTAAATATTAACATAGGTTTTTTGTAAATATCTTCGGAACTACATAACTGATTTAAGAGTTTGATATCTCGTTTTGAAAAACATGACAACGGCTTTCAAAAAAAAAAAAAAATAAATAAAGTAAAAAAAAGCAAAAAAAATAAATATATGTATATGCCATTATTGGTACAATATGAAAATTGGATTTTGCCACGCCCCTCAGCCCACAGACAGAAAATCAAAAATCAGACTTCGCAGTGTCACCCGCCTGAATATTCTGAAGATTCCTTAAAAATTTCATCAAAATCGGCCCAGCCGTTTTGGAGTCCATACGTTACATACATACACACATCCTGTTTTATATATATATAGCGGTACCACGGCCATTTATCAGATTCCGCCCATTTTCATTTCGACTACTAATATTTGTAATTGATGGACTCGTACAAAATTTGAAGGCTATATAGCTAATATAGAACCCTAGATATTTAATATTAATATTAATTTTGTATATGAGCTAAATAATTACTTTGTATGGGAGCTGCCACGCCCACTGGTATGATCCCGCCCAATTTTCCCATGACTATTCATAATATAATCAACGTGCACAAATGTCTAAGACTCTGGCTATTATAGAACTGTAGATATATGATATTAAATATTTACTTTGTATGGGAGCTGACACGCCCACTGGTCCGATCACGCCCATCTTTCCCATGACTATCCACATTAACAAATAATCAAGGTGCACAAATTTCTAAGACTATTGCTATTATAGTACTGTAGATATATGATATTAAATATTTACTTTGTATGGGAGCTGCCACTCCCACTGGCCCGATCCCGCCCATTTTTTTTCTGATTATTCAAATTAGTAACATATGGGATACTGCAATGTTTCAAAACTCTTGCTATCACAATAGTCAAGATATATGATGTTATTCAATTTATGTGGGAGGGGCGACGCCCACTCCGAAAACCTAATTTGGACTATAACCTTTCAAATGAAACCGGTTTGGGCCAAATCGGTTGGATAGTTTTAGAGTCTATAGAGGACAAACATACAAACATTGTATTTTATATATATAGATTATTTTTATGTTTCCGCTCATAACTTTAAAAAAAAAAAAATTCGAAACGATATATAGCCTATGTCCATCCTGGAGGACCAAATTAAGTATTGGTAAAAGAAATTTAGAAATCGTATGATTAGTTACGGAGATTACTTTCTACAAACAAACAAACAAACAAACATACAAACATTACCTCTTTATAATATTAGTATAGATAATATATAAAAATAAGTTTAGAATTTTTAACCAACAAAGTAGGATCTTTACTTTTTTTTGAAAAATTGAGAAAGTTTTTTTAATTTTTTATTTGTATCACATATGACTACAAATACCTTTTCCTGTAGCGGGTCAATTGGCTTTTTTCTGTAGCGGGGCAGTTGGCTTGGAAAGCCTCATATGTAGGTACACAGATGCATCTGCCAGTTATAAACAACCTCGAAGACAGAAAGTACTTGAGAGAAAGAAATGTGAAAAAAAAATTATAAAAAAATAAACTGCTCAACATACACTTCATTACATGATTTGTATAAACTAATATTGCATCCAATATGAGCTTGTAAGTTCATGTAATTCAGAGCAAAGAAATGTTTCAATTATCCTAGTCTGCAATGTAATAAATCTATGGGTCTCATCGATTATATTAAGATCCGAAAAGGCTTATAAAACCTAAGATTATATGGTATATCATAAAATTATTGAAATTTAATTTAATTTACGCGTGATTAGTGGTCGTAAAGGTGTAAAAGGCTCTGTTAATTCACTTATTTCAAAACACATATTAAATGATTTTAATATAAATGGTATCACATGAAAGACCTATTTATTTGAAAACAGCCTCCGTTGCAACCGTTGAAATATTTTCGCTGGCTAGAGAGTGAGGTTAAGTTAAAAATGCTCTGTCTTAATTGTATTGAATTCACCTGTTCGTATACTTAATATTACACCTGCGCCTCGGCTTACATGATAGATACTTTCATGAAAAAATCATGTAAATCGAATTCGAAATTTTTTGTATGAAGAATCGTGTAAATCGTAATAAAGCCTTATAACACCCATTAAAAAGCCCGTACAAATAGTTGAAAGTTCAGCTACGACAACAAAAAGCAGTACAAATTAATCAGTATGAGTATATAGTATAAATGAGTAATTTTATACTGGTTTGGATTTAAATAAAGTTTGGTGTGGAATTCAACGTTCGGCTAATCAAAAATAATTCGCCAGCCGAACTTTTAACGAATTAAAGCGGCTCAACAAACATGTTTCCAATACCAACATTCTTCCTCATTGCCTCTAAATACCAAAAAAACCGACCAAATATAGTTTTTTGGCCGAAATCTTCGGTCATATACTAATGTTAATAAGAGAAGTGATGCTGAACATAATTTTCGAAATGATATCATACAGATATATACGCTTAACGCGATGGTGCTAGACTTTTTTTTGAAGGTAAGGGCTTGTTTTCCCGATATTCGCGATATTTAGATCGATTTTAATATGTAATAATGTAAATACGTAAGAAACCACGATATTTTTTAAAAAACAAATTTAGGAGGCGGATCCTGAATGGTTTATCGCTCTTTTTGTTTCGAAGGTATGGTTGATTTGGCATTTCTAAGAAAATTACAGTATTAGAAGAGAAATTTGTGGCATTTTTTGAAAATACCAACGAAGAAGAGTTCATTTTCCAACTAGACAATGCCTAGAATGGCTATCACCAAAAATATTTGAGTATTGGAATGGCCCACATGTTCTTCAGATCAAAACCGCATTGAGAATATTTGGGGAGCGTTAACACGACGAGTTTACGCGGAAAACCGTCAATATGAAGGCGTTTGTCATCTAAAAGAAGCAGTTGTGGATGCGTGTAGATTAGGGTGGTCCTTATTTTTCAACTTGCAATTTTTGGGGCTGCCCCCCCCCCCCTTAAAATATTTGTTTGGGAACAAAAACTCACCATGCAAAAAACTAGAGTTCTAGCATAACGGGAAGATGTCCCGCATCGCCCTTGAAAATCGGGCCCCTTGGAAAAATTGGCATAATTTAAAAAAAAATTACAATTTTTTTTTCTTCAAAATTAAAAAAATATAAAATAATTTTTGTGTTGGGTGTAATCATAACTACTCAGATAAAAAATATTACTTTCTCAGAAAATCGCTAACTTACCCTAACTTTGTGTCAAAAGAATTAACAATCATTTTGGGTGTACCTCAAAGTGACTTTTTTGCATTTTTGAAAATTTTATTCAACAAAAATAAAAAACCTAGTGTTTGCTGTCAAGTATTTTATTTATCCGTTGGCAAAATTTTTTGTTAGAGCATTTTGATTCTAGCGGATTTCAACGTTTTTTTTAAAATTTGTATAGACTTTTTTTTTAACAAGATTTTTGTAATATTTCATCAATGTTATTGTGTATGCTATTTTATATAATTGTAATAACTTTATTATAAAGTATAATTTTTCGTGTTCATAGTTAACCTGTATTTTCATGGGGTCACAATTGACCCTCTTATTTTAAAGAGTCAACAATCACAAAGATGACAAAATAAATTTTTGTTTATGTTTCTAATTGTAATTTATTTACATTTTAAAATGAATTAATATTAATTATTTAGTATAAATTCAGATATTTGTTTTCATATTTAAATTTTTTTTTTTTTGTACATATTCAGGAGTATTTTTAAAAAAAGGTATTTTTAATTTAATAGTGTAAATTTTTTTCACTCAAAATTATTATTGTGGAAAAGTTTTAAGTTCTAATTTTTACTAAATTGACCTACTCGAAGACTAGAAACGGTTAACGAAAATTTTTTACAATAAATATAAATTGAATTATTCCTTTTTTATTTTATTTATAAATTTTGACACAAAGCTGCATTTTTCTTACGTGGGTCATATTTGACCGCAGGTTAACATGGGTTAACTATCAACAGAAAATATAGTATTTTAAAATAAAGTTATTACAATTATATAAAAGAGCATATACAATAATATTGAAGAAATATTATTAAAACCTTGTTTTAAAGTAAAAATGTATAAAAATAAAAACAAAAACCTTGAAATCCCCGAGAATCAAAATGCCCTAAAAAAAATTTGCCAACGGATATCCACTGTACTTGGCTTATTTAATACTTGATATGTGTTAAATGAAATACTTGACAGCAAATACTAGGTTTTTGATTTTTGTTGAATAAAATTTTCAAAAATGCAAAAAAGTCACTTTGAGGTACCCCCAAAATATTTATTAATTTTTTTGACACAAAGTTAGGGTAAGTTAGCGATTTTCTGGGAAAGTAATATTTTTTATCTGAGTAGTTATGAATATGTAATTATTATTTCTTAACGCAGTGTATTATATTATTGAAATAGCAATCGACATTTTCAAGTTAGACATTTTAAAAAATCTTTAAAATTAATTTAAAAATAATACTTTTTTGCATTTTTATCACATTCGTGGGTCATTTTGGATTCCAAGCTAAAGTGGGTTAGTGATATTCGATGATGTCAGAATTAAATATCTGAATAGTCTTGAGTATTTCAAATAAATAAATGAAATAAAAAATTTAATTTTATGAATTTTGGGAATTTTTAATAATACAACTTTTTACCAAAAGTGTTAAAGTTTAAAAAAAAAAAAAAAGATTTCTTACATTTAGAGCCATTTGCAATAAAACTAGGGGGGTGTAATGAACGCAAACTAACAAATCGTTATTTTAAGGGACATCCTTGTGCATATATTTCTTTGTGTTAGTTATATAAACTTGCAATGTGATGATATTGGATACATGCAACTGACGTTTGTATTTAATTTTTTTTTTTTAAATTCTTCATTATCAGTTGTTGTTGTAAAAGACTTCTAGAACCGTATATTGTAATGCAAGTGTATTTGTTTTTCTGTGAAAGATTGAATGTAGAAAATTGACACATTGACGAGTTACATGCTTCGTTGCTTACACACACGATTTACTGTCAAATGCAGCTGTCACTAACTCTACAATAAAATTGAAAAAAAAGATGGATATTTGTTTGTTTTTACAACTTTTTATCCATTATATATTTTTTTTTGTTCCGACACAATATCATCTGACTGAACACGTAATAAGCATGCAAATTATGTTGATTTTAATTTTTTTTATCAACTTTTTTGTTTGTTTTCTTTTTAGCTCATGTTAGAAAACGTGTACCAACCCAATGGTATGATAGTTTCATTTTTAAATTATTTTACTGAAAACAAATAAAACAAAAAAAAAAGTTTTTCAATTTAACACATAATTTGCCACAATTTTGATATGCCATATACCATGCATTAGGGTGGCAATTATATTAACAAAATTTAAGTAAAGTTACAGTTTTATTATAAAAGAAAATAAATTGTAATAAATACTACCCTTATAAATATACAATATACAGCAAACTCTATGTGTCATTTCATTTGTAATTTTTTGGGGAATTATATCAATATAAAGTTTTATTTTTGTGAAATAAATGTACCCCAGAGGCCTGACAACAAATAGTAGAACTATGACCAAAAACCATATTGTATACCCGAGTAAAAATTATTTGATACATTTATGTGTTGGCTTATATTATTGTTCATAGTTATATATTTTTAAAAAAATTTAAGTTTTCTTTGATCTTCTTTTGTTTAATTCCTCTTATTTTAAACGAGGTTAAGATCATTTATTTATTAATTATAATTATTCATTTTCAATATTTCGTCTCCACATTGAGTGACTTCTTCAGGTAACAATTATTACAATTTGATTGAAAAACTTGTTTTAATAATTAAAAAACTTATATGAGTTTTTTAATTATTAAAACAAGTTTTCCAATCAAATTGTAATAATTGTTCCCTGAAGAAGTCACTCAATGTAGAGACGAAATATTGGAAATAAATAATTATAATTAATAAAAAAGTGATCTTAAGCTCGTTTAAAATAAGAAGAGTTATATATTTTTGTATGAACAGCTCATCTAACTATGCGTTTTAATTTTAAATTATATCTTATCAGTATTGCATAACACTGTTTTATATATAGTACAATATATATTCATATATTCTGCATACTATTATATATTTTTTTTTTTTTTATAATTTAACCAATACTCAGGGGATGCCCCCTACTCATGCAATGCATTGTATTGATCAGGACAATAAGGTATGGGAAGGAGGAAAGAGGGAGTAGTGTTTGTGGATATTTGATTTAAATTTTTCTAAATTGTAAGTAACAGGGAAGACTTCTGCGGGAAGTTTGTTCCACATACGAATCGTTCGACTAAAAAACGAATTTTCTCTGTAATGCGTTGTGCGAAACACAGGACAATCAACTACAAACGGATGTGCTCTACTAGATAAGCGAGTATTACGAATAAAAACTCGGGCTCGTGGAATAAGTTCACTTATCTCAGATGAGCATCTCCCATGGTAATATCGATAGAAAAGTGTCACACAACCCACATTCCGACGATGCTCCAATGAATCAATAGAGTTGGATACACTACTGTAATTGATAAGCTTCACCGCCC
>CM037855.1:48018630-48058630 GCA_021234595.1 Delia radicum | reverse complement strand
GATTTTGTTCTAAAAAGTTAAGTTGGCTTTCCACTGAAGGCATATAATAAATAGAATCCCAGTCAATATTTGAAAGCTCAAATGATGCAATGTTTAGATCCATGTGTTTAAAATCATGATAAGTTATAGCATTAGTTGATAGCGTTAGTTTAAAATCGTACGTGAGAAATAGTAGATCATGTTTTGAAAAGCAAGAGGCTGTAAGTTGGTCGTAGATAAGGACTTTATCTTTATTACTAACAAAAATAATATCCAGTAACGAGTTTCTAGTGGAGGGGTAGTGAGTGGGTACTGTTGTATTAGTAGGATAGAGGCCAAAAGATTGCATATCGTTTACTAGGTGACTTTCAACTAAAATATTTGAATTGAAATCACCACATATTACAATTTCATCATGTTTTAGTGTAAGGTTTTCAAGAGTCTTCATAAAAACTTCAGTTTCAGTTCTCTTATTGGGTCGATACACACATCCAACTAACATTTTGTTACCATTAAATGCAATTTCAACAAAAATATGTTCAATTTTTTCTTCCTTCTTTGAGTTGCTACACAATTTACAGTTAATTCCCTTCCTTACATAAATGGCCACTCCACCTGCATAGGTTTCTCTATCACAACGGAATATGTTAAAGGAATCCAAATTTAAGATACTATCAGGTACATGTTTGTCATACCACGTTTCTGATACTCACACAACGTCTACGCCGGAATTTTCAAAATGAAGCGGAACTCATCAATCTTATTATTAAGACTCTGGGCGTTGATGTGGCATATATTCAATCCAGATCTTTGCTTGCACAAAATACGAAGCATATCAAAAGTATTGTCTTTGGAACCTAAAATTCTACTATCCAAATAATGAGTCATAATAAAAGTGTTTTAAATAAGAAATGCATGCATAATAAAAGGGACCAGTAAAAGTCATTAAGAACATAAAATTGTATAAATAAAATATTATAAAGTGCATTAAAAATTGCAAATAAAACAAAATATTAATAAAAAAACTAAAAAACTGAAAGATACTTTAGTGCAATAAAGATTCATCAGCAGGCATAGGTTCATAGTCTCGAAATAAGTCATCCAGAGATTCTATCTCATCAATTCGTAGTATGTTACTATCGGCAGCCATTTTTACATAAATTAAACCACGCATACTGAATGCACTGTGGATTCGATGTGCTTTTTTTAATTTAATAGCAGCACGTAGAATATTAAAATTATGTTGTGTGAGGTTTTCGTTTATAAAAAATTTGCTGTTTGAAGATTCTCCAATGTGCTTTAAGCAAAAATTGAAACCTTTATTAATTTTCCGATAGTTCGCGACTGATTTTAAGAAATAGTTTTTAAAATAAAAATCATGTTGTACAGCAAATCATATGTAGTTTAATAATCTTTCAAACACTTTTCAAGAAAATTACCATTAAGTAGAACTTTGTACATTTTTAATATTTTTTCCGACTTTCACGACCTCATATTTCCGTATCCATATGTGTCAGTGCCGTCAAACTTTTTTTGTCTTAGTTCTGTGTTATACATTATACCTTCAAATATTTAGCAATTTTGGAAAAAGTAATGTCAAAAACAGCAATATTTTATGTTGATTTGAGATGGTTCAACCCATATTCTACAAAAGGACATTGCCTTTATGTTTTGCTTTATTTGCCTTGCTCCTTCTTTACGCTTTTTTGTTGGTAATGTCATGCCATAAGCATACAGAGGGATGCGTGGCAGGTGCGGTGGTTAATTTTGGAAAAAGAAAAATGACACTCATTAAAAGAAAATTGGATTTTTGAAAAGTCTTTTACTTAATTTTGCAGTGTAAAAAAGCATGAAGCGTACTCATGTAATGTTGTATACAGTGGAAACATCGTATTCGTAAAGTCAATTTCTTTATAAACCCTGGAAAGTTTATTTTTTTATATTTATCAAATATGTTTAATTTGATTGGTCATTACAAAATCATATATTTTTTTATATAAGTGAATAATTTTCTAAACAATCTAAATAGTAGTGTCCGACCGAAGACTTCGGCCGAAAACTATAAATATTGAAATCACAAACTCAGAATTCATACAAGTCTATGACGAACTTCAAATATTCTCGACGCTATGATGTCAAATATTTTAAAATTTTTTTCTGGATGACATTAATAACCTTATGTGTATATGTTAGTCAATGTTTCAGCATGTTAAATCCATTCGCGTTAATAATTTATCTTTATCGGCGCAAAAATTATGGCGGTTCTAAGTTTCAAGCAAATTAAAAATATTAAAATTATAGGTTTTGCTTAGATGTAATTAAAACTATATCAATTTATATATCTCAAAAAAATTTTTGTCATATATTAGAACTTTAAAAGTAAACCGCGATTATTTTGGAAAATACGCATTTGTTGACGGTTTAATAATATTATTTGCACGAAATCATATCAAATACTTTTACATTCGAAAAATTAAAATTTTAATATAAGGATGCTTTTGAGGTTATGAAATTTTTGTTTGCTACAAAAAGTTTAAAGTCCTTAAAATTGTTTAATGCCTTATCGATTTTAGTATTCAGCTCATTAATATCTTGCATTTGATGTACGTTTTGGCGGAGTTTATACAGAGCATTAGTTTTCACAAAGCGACATGTGTTTGGAAAAGACTACCTCTGTACTTGCTAGGAAGGAAAAAAAAATCAATTTTTTTGCACTTTATCAGTTATGTCCGTCGTGAAGATTCGCTCTAGATACCTAAATATGTTCTCAAACCATGTTTTTTATAAAAAAAATATGTGAGAAAAAAATTAAATTTCGAAAAATTTTTAAAAAGTTAATAAAATTTTTGCGTTTAGAATTTTTTAAGTGCCTTTTTGTTTACTTAGACACTCAGTTCACCCAATACGCTAGCCAATTTCAAATATAATTGTGAATTTCAGACGCAAACAATATAAATTTTAAAAAATTCACGCCAATTCCATTTAAGTTTGTAATGTCCGTATCCCGTTATTGTAGCGCTGACAGCAACTTGGTATACGCAAAACTTTATAAAATTACACCATTTTTAAAATACTGTTCACAAAATTTAATTCTATTATACGGCTCAAAAACCGTATGAGAAAAACTGCAAAAGTTTAAAAGTCGAAAAATTTTAGTTACACTTGTAAACTTTTCACCAAACATCGATATGGAAATTTTTCAGTGAATAAATCTTTCAGGTCTAGTGACTCCATTTTGCATTGGTTAGGATCTGAAAGTTAAAAACTTTGAGAAAAACAATGAAAAGCGTGAAAAAACTCTTGTAAGTTCCTACACTGATAGAAAAATGTGCGTAGTATTAATGAATTCCTTCATTAATCCAATGATTTTTTTCATAAAAAAAGTCCCCAAAGAAACGTTTCATTGAGTCAATGAAAGGTATTTCATTAAATAAATTTTAATGAAAATTTCATAAAGTATATGAAATTTGTTTTATTAATCCTAGCCTAATCGTTATGAAAGTTTCATGTGTTTAATGAATAAAATTCATAGTTTGTATGAAATATTTTCGCTGATATTTAATAATTTGCACTTTTTATGATTATTTTAGCATACAAGTTACAAATTTTGAAAATAAAATTTTTTTATCCATAAAAAAGAAATATTTTAATTATTGTGCTTTTTTTTAAATTATGTATATTAAGAACTTTAATGATTGAAAAAATCGTTTAAATAACAGGCATTAAAATATTTAAAGCTCAACTAAAAAAAACAATTTTAATTTATTTCTGTTTTTATTGTTTTATTTTTACAAAATTGTTCAATCTTTCTTTACATTTTTTATAATTTTTGTTAAGAGATGACATATTTTCTTATATGTCGGTACAAAATATGTAATTTTTTATCGATCTGTCTATAGAACGATCGACGGTTATAGTCCACTTTTTGTAGTTAAATTACGACCATATTAGATAAAAATGTTATATATAAAAAAAAAAATGTTAAAAAACAAAAATTTATTATCGTTTAGCATAACGTTTTTGTATAACATCGTCATAACGATAACAATTTAGGTCTTGTTTTGAACAAAACTATATTGTTTTTCTTAGAGAATCTGTTCCCTGGAATTTAGTGACCAACTATTCAAATTGGTCAAAAACAGTTAGCTCTAGGCAAACTTAATAAAAAAAATTTATTTATATCAAAGTTTTGGTTAATTCTGTTTAAAAGAAATTTTTCAGTTTTATTTATTTCAAAATGATAGTACAAAAAAAAATTTTTTTTTCTTATTACAAGTCAAAATTTTTATTGAAAAAAAATTGGATATTTTTCATTGATTTAATGATTTTTTTTATGAAATTATGAAAAAATCATAAAAAATGTTAATGAAAAAAATACCAATATTAATGAATTTTCATTCAGTTAATGAAATTTTTCATTAAACCCATGAATCGATTTTAATGAAATCGATTCATTAATACTATGAAGGAAAATTCTATCAGTGTAGTCCTTTTTTGTGTAAGCCTTTTGCTTTCTAATTTAAGGGCCCCTTACAAGAACCAGTGGCCAAAATAGAAATATATTAGCAAACAAAAAGTCGGCAGTGAAAGCGTTAAAGACATTTTTTTTTAAATCTGTAAAAATAGCAGAAAAAGCTACTAAAACTCAGTTAAAAATTACCTTGCAGAAAAACTGCTTAATTTAGCAGATTTTTTTTACTAAATATTAATAAAATAAGAACAGCAAAAATAAATCTGTTAACTTTGCAAAATTTAATTGTATTCGATGTGAATTTTAGTTAATTAAAAATAACCATTTAGTCTGTAAAATTAGCAAAAACTTTTACTAAATATTTGTAGACTGAAAATAGCAAATAAAAACTCTAATATTAACGAAATGTTTGCTATATGGGTAATTTTCAAAATCCTTTCATTTTATGAAAAAAAAAAAAATCAAATTTTTTTTGATGGCACATTAATGACACTTTGTGCACTTGAAGCAGTAGGCATAATAAACTTAAAACCGCTCGCGTGCATCAATTTGGACAAGGGCCGCGAAAGTTATAGCGGTTTAAAGATGCAAATTAAAAAAAATTTTCAAAATTACAATTGCTTGTAAATTTCAAAAGTTGTTGGCGGTATGTATTGAAATCATTACCATCTTTAAAACTGCGTTTAAATTTTTGATTTATCTCTTCAGCGTAAAGAGATATAGGGATCCAAAGTTTTTTTTGATGCCTAAATTACACTATTTTTAAAAATAACATAGTAAATTATAATTGAAAAAAATTTCAAAAATATGCGTCACATTTTGCCAACAATGCTAAAGTTTTCGCAGTTTTTTTTAAGGTAATATCTTAATTGGTTTAGAAAATATAGGGGTTTGAATATAATATTTTTTATAATTTTTATAAACAATTTTAGTATGAAAGAGATAAAATTATTTTTTTTTTGTGACAGCACATCAATGATGTTTTGTACAATTGAAATACTAAACATAAGAATTTTAAATCCGTTAGCGTGGATCAATTTGAGCAAGGGCCGCGAAAGTTATAGCGGTTTTTAAAATTTTTTGGGGTCATTTTTAAACGAGAATTTTAATTATTTTCAAGAATGTGGTATGCTGGAATGGAACAAGCTGGAAAAAAAATAAAGTATACCTTTAAATTTTTTTTTTTTATATTTATTTTTTAAATTTATTTTGGATTAAAATTTATAAAAAAAAATTTATAAAGATTTTAGTATAAACTAGCATAAATTAAATTATTTATATTATTAAAGTTTAAGCGACTATAACAATACATAATTACAAAAAAACGAGTAGGTATTTATTTATTTTTGTTTGTTTTCTTTTCTTTTCCAACAACTGAATATTTGTTTGGAGTTAAGCCATAATGAATACAAGGTGGATTTTTAGTGCACTGTGGACAACTTAAGTAATTAAGATACAGCGATCCTTTCTCTTTGTTTGTCCAAATAATCTGGTGGACTTTCTTTGTATTTGGAGCTTGTTGAGAATTTTTTATAAGCAGCTTATCGATGTTTTGCATGTCGTTTTCATTAATTACAGACATATTTATTTTTGAGCTATTAGCAGAAATAATATTAACCATATCTTGAGCAGATGTTACGTCTTTTCCAAAAGACACTGCTCTATCACAAAGACCCTTCACGGAACCACCAACGCCATCAGCAACACTTTTACCATGGCCAGATGTTGTGAAATTCCACGAAGCAAAATTTAACTTAAGAAGCTGACAATGATATTCAAAAAGGAAGAAATTGTTTTTGTTTTTGTATTGAGTCGATGGGCCATCACTTTGAAAATGAAGAGTCTTTAAATGTGGAACATGTCTTTTAAGAAGTTTTAAAATAGGACCCAAATGGGCCCATATAGCAGCAGCGTCATGACGCAAACATTCTGACGCTGTGCAAAATGAAATACATTTTATTGTGTTCGATATTTTGTCTTTATAAAAAAAAGCTCCCGTATGAAGAGAAACTTGTTTTTTGGAAGCTCCAAAATGAGCACTTTGAATTTCAGTTGCGCATTTGCAATAGTAGTTTTCTGAAAAATCTATAACTAATAATGCTTCATTGCAATCCAAATTAATTTTAATGTTATCAATAGACTTATATTGATGGCCAGTATCATATACGTGTTTTAAATAAACTGCAGTTCTCGAGTTCAACTCCTCAACCAATTCTTTTACGTTACATTCGATTATATGCTTAGATGTAATTTTTACGTGGTAGTTTACATTTTTTGCTCCAATTCTATCTACCGTTTTTTGGCTCCATTGATAATAAAAGGTTGACATAGAATAATTATCTGGCAAAGGTATACGTTTATCCTTACAAATCTGACAATCACCGTACATACAATCTTTTGAGCTTGAATTACAAGTTACGGAATTTGTAAAGGCAGTTGTGCTAGCTGAACTAAAAATCTTTAATCTAGATAGTTTCTGTATCATGAAATTAAAATTAGCGTGTTGTTTGCATAAGCAAGTGTCGCGTGCTGTCATTTTTTTAGAAATAATATAAAATGGTTTAAATCTGAAAAATGTTGTTAATGAAATTTTCGACCTAGTTTCACTACGAAACTTTTTGTATAAATTTGTAACTGTATCTTGCAAATACCTCTTACGCATGGTCTTTCCAAATTTTTTAATAAAGACACGTTTTCCCGGGGCAAGTGAAGAATTTTCATCCTTTTCCAGAAACTCTTTTATTACATTTTTAATTGTTTTTGGTTTGTTTGATCTACTTACTTTTAGATTAGTACTGTTTAAGTGCTTCTTTTGCAAATATGGACTGACTAAATTTGATACACGTTGTGAGAGTTTATGCTTTTTTATGATTCTTCCAGACACAACTTTAGAAAATATAGCTTTTTCTTTCTGCTGGCCAACTTTCTTAAGATTTTCCGTTAATTGACTTTCCAATACTTCGCAAAACATAAGCCGTTTGCGGACTGCCTCATGGCCTTGTCGCATTGTGTTTTTTACTTTTTTTTCTGGAGTTGTTTCCTCTGCTTTTATCGCTCTGTAATATTTTTGCTTCCAAAACCGAACTTCCTTTTTCTTTTCTTCCATGGCCACTTCAAGGTTTTTAACTTTTCTACGTAAAGCTTGTTCTCTTTTTCGAGCGGATTTAAGTTGTTTTTCCATTGACATAAACGAATTCAAATCCTTTTCCTTACAGTCATCACTAATATTTAATATACAAGTATTACATTCTAAAGTTTGTTGATCATCCTCTTCGTTATTGGAGTCATCAAAATCGATAGTGTTACTTATTTCTGGCTGTTCCTTTTCATTTTCAATGTTATTTCTGACATCAGTACCGCTGTGCTCATCCAAAAGGCTTTCATGAAGTTGGCTTTCTTCGCATTCAAAATCACTAGCTCCTAATACTTTTTTGATTAAAAGTTCCTCAACATTTTCATTTGTAACATCTACAAATTGATGTTTTTGTTGCAGTCTTTTCAATTTTGTTGGTTTATCCCGAACTATCACTTTGTCTGACTTAACACGTTTACTTTTACGTAAATTTCGTTTAATTTCATTTTTTTTCTTTTGACGTTCGGATGCAATTTTTCGCTTTTCCCGCAGTTTTATAGCTTTATTAGATACCATATTCCTGATTAAAAGTTGAAACGTTTATAAACTTTTTAAAATTATTTAGTGAACTGTCAAAAATGATTTCTTTAAACAAAGAACAAGGGTTACATGTCATAATGTTTTCTATGCACAGGTGATTAAAATTTGAGTCTATTTACCATAATTAATAATTCCGTTTAAAATTGAAAAAAAAAAAACAAATTAAGTAATGTAAATGGATCCAAAAATTGTTTAATGGCTTGATTATATAATGTTTATAAAAATAACAAAGTACATACAAATTCGATAAAATTTTAAAAATATCCATCACATTTTGAGAACAATACAGAATATTTTTAATTTTTTCTATTGCTTTAGAAATAATGGTGGTTTAATATCATATTGTAAATATTTTGTATGAAAATATTTAATACTTGTGATGAAAAAGTTACATTGTTTTAACGGCACATCAATGAAGCGTTGTACACGTGATATACTCAACATAAGAAACTGAAATCTGTTCACGTGCATCATTTTAATCAAGGGCCGCAAAAGTTATAGCAGTTTAAAATTTTTTATGAGTAATTTTTAAACTAGAATTAGAATCATTTCCACGAAGTGGTATCGTTTTATGACTTAATTCGCTAAAAACCAAATGCAAAACTTCGTTTTAATCTTTAAGTGGATTTATTAACTGGTCAACTTAGTGTTCCATGTCCTTTTGAAATATTATTTTTTTTTTTAAGAAAATCGCGATTTTCGCGAAATCTATAGCAGATAAACAATTTTTGATGGCATAACTAAAATAAGCACGACCAAATTGATAGAATGTGACATAAAGAACACTTATTTGTTTTACTAATTATTTATTCTATTAAGTGATGCTGAATAAGATCAATAAAATATTGAAAGATCCATATACGCCTTATTCCTCAAAATTTTTTTGCGGCCTCTTGGTTGTTGGTAACACTATTAAAGCTATTAAGATTTCTCTATTTACTTCAGCATTGTCATCAACGGTTTGAGTGTGCCCAGGCAAAAACTCTTAAATTAAGATTATCGCGTAATTCACTTACGATGACATTTGATCAAAATTTTTGCACACTAAATTGTTTAATAGTTATCGACACAAATATTTATGGATAAAAAACGGTAACGTTAATGCTTTATTCCGCTAAAAACAAATTAATTAAAAAATCAGTTTTTGCACAATTTATGGAAAAATGCGAAAAACACAAAACTGCAACATTTCAGAGCGGCCTTTTGCACATATGTGTAAAATGGTATAATATTACGATCACACCATATTCGGACCATCTGACACTAAAACTATGAATGTGCCTCGCGAAAATAACAGTTTTTTAAAAAAATCACGTTTTTTTTTTCATGTTTGTGGAACCCTAACTCTGGTTGTGTTAATGGCACATTATCGCGACATGCACCAAACTTTAGTTGTCTTTTATAAACACTTTCTTAACATACGATACGTAAAGGGCCGCGCATTTGCTGGCCAATCATTTCAAAAAAAGTAAATATCGAAAAAATTTGGTTTCAAAATATTACCACCATATAACTTTTTACATATTGGTGGCACACCTTCCTTACATATAGTGTAAATTACTTCAAGTGTAGTGAGTTTATATTCCATGATTTAGACTTCTACGTCATAAGCTGCAAATAATATACCCTTTAGACTGACAAATTTTGACGCTGACTCAAACGATTTTTTAAGAAATTTTAACTTTGAGCGTACATAACTACGAGCCTGTTGCCTAAAATGTTCTGAAAATTTGCCAAAAGAATGTTTTTTTAATCGTTAACAAAAACCCGTAAACCGCTATGCTCTAAGTTAAAAAATACAAAAGTTATTGCAAAATTAAGTCAGTTTCATCAATATGAAAAAAATTTTGAAAATTACCCATATATATCTCAAATTTAGTAGTGTTAGTGCAAATAACAGCTTATTTTCCTGAAATCAACAGATTTTTTTTTTTGTAATTGTAGATTGCTGATCTCATAAGGGCACACTTTTATTCGCATTAAAAAAAATATAAATTTCACATTCTTTAATATTTAGTAAATGTTTTTGCTGATTTTAACATATTATAAATTTAGCTCAAATATAACTATTTGTAAATTCAACAAAATAATTTTAGTTATTCTTATATTACGAATATTAATAAAAAAAAATCTTACTTTTAGCAGATTTTTTATCCAAGGTCACTTTTGAGTAAATTTTGGTAGCTTCTATTTGCTATTTTTACAGGTTTATTTCTATGAGTGTATAAACTGTTTGTGATGTTTATTAAATTTGATCAATATTAAATAATATTTATAAATAATCCCAGCAAAACTTTATATTACGCGGCAATAAGCTGAGACCGGAAGTTCATGGAAATGCATGTTTTCCTCTTAAGTCTGAGAACAGGGTAAGCAATATATCTTTGCGAATCTTGGAATATGTGTTGAAACGCCACCTATGTGTTGGTGCATATTTAGCTATGAATGCATATTTTTGCAGATATTGCTTTAAATGCATAGTTTTATAGCACTTTTTACTTATTTTGCATTAAATGCATATTTTTAATGAATTTTTTGCTTAAAATGCATATTTTTATTGTGTTTTTCTTAGCTTTTCGTAAAAAGTTCAGTTTTTATGAAAGCAACTTTGATGTACTAGAGAAAATATACCAATATTGCCTATGTAGAGTGCTAGGGCTGCCATTTATT
Organism: Delia radicum; assembly: GCA_021234595.1. NCBI lineage: Eukaryota > Metazoa > Arthropoda > Insecta > Diptera > Anthomyiidae > Delia > Delia radicum. The sequence continues at coordinate 48,047,837 of CM037855.1, read as the reverse complement.
TAAAATACAGGTTAAAAAGCACTTCAAAAAATTCACATAAAAGCCGAACTATTACGCATGTCTGAAAAACTTTAGATACCGATTAAATTGAATAGGCATTAATATACAAATCGTGTATTCTATATCTACCAAAGGTAGAGCTTGCACATAACGAACAAGTTTTCAATTTATTTCTGATCAATGGTGATAATCTTTAACTATTAGCTCATATATTAGTTCTCATTTAGTGAGAAAACTAGTTTATATGAATGTTTGATGTTTTGCATAGGATTGTCACTTGCCATTTTTTGTATCACTTTAAACATATTTTTTTAATAACAAAAACACTTGAAAGTTGAAAATCTGGCAAACCTACAAAAATATTAGTTTCTAAAACGACTTACTATTTTTACACATAACTTCTGAATGCGTGGACCGAGTTTGATAATTTTTGATATCTAGTACTAGGCAATATTTATAATTAGTTTGCCCATGTTTGAACATATTGTTAAACATTTAAGTGCATCTTCAGCACAATTTTGTATCTATATGCCATGTCCATACTAACTTGACCAATGCACCCAAATTAAGGTAACAGGTAAAAAAGTGCAACCTTAATTCATGTACCAAATTTCAGTTATTGGAATTAAAAAACACAGAATTTGTAGATCTATGACCTATTGAGAGCATTTATTTTGTAAAAATTATGATGTTTTGTTTAAAAAAGTTTGTATTCAAAAGGTTTCGAGTTCGATCCCGGTTTCAAGCATACATTTTTTTGTGATTTTCTTACAACAATATATTTTTTACATGAAATAGATTTTTTTGTTTATGAAAATTAATTTATATTCTCATTATATTTGTACCTACTAGTAAGCATATAGGTAACCACATATTTTTTGATTTTTCGTAAGGTGTTTAGTAATGGTGTCATTATTTTGCTTGACATCCCCATAGAAAAGTAACTACAATTATAAGAACTTGCCATTACCAATTAACCACTTATATGGTAATGCTTTTCTACACTGCGTAGATAAAAACATAATTTACTTGCTTGCATAAAGTATCATTATTTCCTAGCTTACAAAAAATAAGTATTTACTAGAAGTGAAAAAATAATTAGTCTAAAAATATATTTTGAAAAAAAATTTTATATCAATACTTTATATTAAAAATAATGTTATAAATTAGTACTTATGGGTAACAGTAGTTTACCTATTAAAATAATAGGAAAATCAATTACCCCAGTAAAAACGTTTGTATATAATAATACATTATTTTACATACCCTCATATGTTTGCCAGTGTATTTATGTAAAAAAAAAATAATACTTACTTTTGGTCTTTAAAGTTTAGTAATGTCGTGATGCTTGTTAGCAAAAGACCCTAGCCACGTGTTTGATTGCTAAGAAAACAAGAATGAAGCAAAATTTATGATTAATAGGTTTTTTGTTAAAGATCAGCCTTTTCTGGAGACTCTAGCTTTTCAAAAACTTGATCCAAAAAAAAGTGCACTTTTAAACATAAAAAGTTATATACGATAGTCTGTGTCGGGAATTATTCGATCTCACTCTTCAGTAGTGAAATTTTTATTAAGCTAAAAATAAAACTGTTGGAATTTGTTTAAAGGTTGGATCTCTAAAGATACAGTGAACATTAAAGGGTTAATGATTATCGCTTAAAATAACACATTTTTGTTACCAAAAATATATATTAAAACCTCGGATAATGATATTAATAGAGTATGGGGCTAGTCTTTTAATAACACTAAAAATTTTAAAATCGTCGCGTGAGTTACATATATAAATACTACCAAAACCTCAGACAAGTACGACCAATTCTTAAACAGCATTGGTAGTGTTGTTGAACCATAAAATAGTTATTGCATTGTCAGCCTTTTCACTTTAATTTGATTTCGTCAATATTTTTTAATTTAATTTTGTTTAATCAACAGTCTAGTTTCAATTTTAATTAGTAAACAGTTTTATATTGATTTCCAAAATTTCACAATAACTTAAAATATTCTTTTGCTGACAATACAACATTTACTTACTTTTAAGAAGTTAGTTGATAAGAAAAATGAAATTGTAAATTTAGTCTTAGGCTTGTCTCTTGTCAATAAAGTTTACCTTTTTTAAAAACTCAATAACCGGGTTAAATTATTAAATTCGTGCCACCTAAAAACCATTGTCATATTTTTCCCAGCCCTGCTATAGAATATGGAACTTGTATTCATTCGGCTTAAAAATTATACTTTTTAATAATAAATTTATTTTATAATTGATTTTGTTATTTTATTTAAGAGTATTATATCGTATTTTTAATAAATGTTCGGGAAAATGGCAAAACAAAAATATAATTTAAAAAAAACTACACATTTTCAATGTAAATTTACACATTTTATGTGAAATTAAATTGCTCATAATGTGTGGAATTTATTTTCATTAACGTACACGTAGTAAATTTATCCAACTTATAGAAGGAATCGGAACTCCGCTTATAAGTTGGGTAAATTTAAACATTAATTAATCAGAGTGTATTATTTCAGAAAATAGTTTCTCCTTTTTTGCAAAATATCGAAACCGACAGTATTTAAGATGGAACATTAACAATATTATAATATTTTAGTGTTTTTGGGTCATTTAAAAATTGTTAACATCCAAATAAAAGAACTTTGTTAATATGCTAAATTCCGCTGTTATAACAAAGTTTTTAATTATAGCCAAAAGTCATACTTGGAACATGCGACACATTTTATTTTAACAATATCTACAATACATACATATATAATTAATTAGAGTGGCCAGATTTCTTTGTGTATTCAATAAAAGTTATAACATTTTTAAAGCTTCTTAAAAAAGTCTACCTCAAGGGTACTACTTGCTCTCATGATGTGGTCATTTTGAAAAAAATTTAAACATTAACTACCTCTGGCAACATTGCTGCTGACTAGTAGAATAAAAATTCCCACTTGAAAATTGTAGCAAATTTAAAAGTAAAGTTGACTTTATCATAAAGAATAGAAAAAGGAAAGGGAATGACTTAACTTGTCATATTTTTTAGTTGTTTTTTTTTTAAGCTGGAGGAGCAACAACTGTAAGGAATACTTGAAAATTGCATTCAAGCTATTTTAAAAGTATTACAACAAGAGAAGTGTGCAAATAAGTGTGGCCATTGTAACTAACTAACAAACTACTAAAGAAAAACGTCTGCTTTGTGGCGTTTTTTTTTCCCTGATTTTCTATTTTTTGTACAATTTCACATGCCATTGGCCACTATCGACCCACTTAGCATTGCAGATATCCTGTTGGGTTACCGTTTGTTAAAACACACACACACACATATCAGAAATTGAAGTGTGAATGAGTGTTTTTGTGTGTGTGTGTGTTAGTTACTTAAGTGTATAAGCATTCAAGTGTTTCCTTTACTTGTTTCTTTTTTTTTCCTTTCTTATGGCTTTAAGTCCTTTTTTTTTTGTTGTTTCAAATATTTTAGTGCATCTGCAACACATAACTAAAATGGTTTTGTGTGTTGTAGTTGATGTTGTTTACCATTATGTCTTTACTTAGTGTTACGTGCATGTGTGTGTGTGTGTGTGTGAATTTTTGTAGATGAGTCCCGTTTTGTAGGCATGTGCATGTGTGTGTTGTTATTTTACTTTGTCTTTATTTACTGTTGCACTTACATCAGTTACGACACTTATTGAGTGTCTTGATATGTTTTCCTTTTTTTGTAGTTCCAATTTTTATTTTTTTGCATGGTAGTAATTTGGTCTCACTCGTTTAAAGTTTATTTTTTCTTATGTTTGCTTTTTGTAGAACTTACGCAAGTTTGTCGTTATACTGTTATTATGCAATCAATGATTTTACATGGTGTACAATGTGTACGGTGTCACCTAGTAATTTAATTTGGCTTTTACACTTAACAATGTACTACTTTGAATCACAGTTATTTGGCTGTATGTTTTTTTTTATATTTTATGTATTTTAATGGAGCCTACACTGATAGAATTTTCCTTCATAGTATTAATGAAACGATTTCATTAAAATCGATTCATTGGTTAATGAAAAATTGCATTAACTGAATGAAAATTCATTTTTATTGGTATTTTTATGATTTTTTCAAAACTTCATAAAAAAAAATTCATTAAATCAATGAAAAATTTTCAAATTTTTTTCAATAAAAATTTTGACTTGTTATAAGATACAAGATAATAAAAAAACTGAAATATTTCTTTTAAACAGAATTAAACAAAACTTTAGATATAAATACATTAAATTTGCCTAGAGCTAACAGTTTTTGACGAATTTGAATAGTTGGTCACTAAATTCCAGTGATCAGATTCGCTAAGAAAAACGACATAGTTTTGTTCAAAACGAGACCTAAATTGTGATCGTTTTGACGATGTTACACAAACACGTTATGCTAAACGATAATAAATGTTTGGTTTTTAACAACATTGTTAACAATATTTAACATTTTTATCTAATATGGTCCAAGCCAGATCGATAAAAAACTTACATATTTTGTACCGACATATAAGAAAATGTGTCATCTTTTAACATAAATTATAAAAGATGTAAAGATAGATTGAAGAATTTTGTAAAAATAAAACAATAAAAACAGAAATAAATTAAAATTGGACCAGACCAGACCTTATTAATAATATCAATGAATGATAATTTCTCAATAACCACCAAATTAATGCTATGCTAAAATAATCATAAAAAGTGCAAATTATTAAATATCAAGGAAAATATTTCATACAAACTATGAATTTTATTTATTAAACACATGAAACATTCATAACGATTAAGCTAGGATTAATGAAAAAAATTTCATATACTTAATGAAATTTTCATTGGGTCAATGAAACCATTCATTAAAATTGATTTAATGAAACACCTTTCATTGACTCAATGAAACGTTTCTTTGGGGACTTTTTAATGAAAAAATTCATTGGATTAATGAAGGAATTCATTAATACTACGCACAAATTTCTATCAGTGTATGTGTTACCTATGCAAGTACACTCATAAAATGGGTTCCAATTCAGTTGAACTATTTTTCTGTAGTGTTATCGTCTAAACTAGTAATTTAACTAAATTATTAGTATCTCATTTTACCACTAGAACAAATTTAATTAGTATTTGAACTTATGTTTTCTGCTAATATTTGGTAATTCGTGAATCTCAAATTTACAAATTTGAAAATTAACTTAAACCGAAATTTGTTCTTAAACTATTATTTTTTTGTGTCTCATAAAATAGGCTATATCACGGAAACTAAACAAAAGAGTGCAAGATGCACTAAAAATCATTACTCGGTACCTATTAGGGTTTTCAAATTACTTGGGTTTTGTTTGCGTAAAAGAGTAACTCGATTTCGAAGTTTTTAACTTACTTGAATAATCGAGTAAGATTTTAAAATAACTCGAATATATAACTGAAATATATATAATATACAATAATTCTGTTTCATTAATTTTACCATAAAACTATATAATAAGACAAAAAAAAAAAAAACTATACAAAATGCGGAGTTTCAAAATGTATTCCATCAAAATACGTAATTAATTTAAAATTTAACATGATTCTTAATTAATATACAATTCCGGTACTTAACTTTTTTTTGGTTACTACTAGGGCATAGTAGTCTATGCCTTGGAAAAATATGAAGACAAATTATATTACTTTTTCGCCGTCGTTGAAAAATTTGCTACACCAAATTCGTCGAAGTTTGGAAGACGGATTTTTGATCGATTGCTCGATCTGAATGAAAGTATAGACTGAACGGCCCAAAACATCAAAAAATTTTATATTTTAGGCATTGTTCTCTGTTTGGAAAAATATTTTTTTACTAAGTAAATACAATATTGGCTTTATCGTGATAACACGTAACACGTTAAAAAATATAATTTTTTTTATAAAATATGAATTGAAATACAACATAGCTTGATTTACTTGATTAATCGACCAAAATTTTTCGAGTTATTCGTTACTCGAAGTTAGCCATTTTAAGTTACTCGAACAATTGTTTGATTAAATTTCATCGATTAATCGAGTAACGGTTAAACGATTAAATACCCTAGTACCTATAAATTAACACTTATTAACCGCGAAATTTTAGTATAAATTTTAGGTAAAGATTCGGTTGATTATTTAACTTATTTAACTACAGTTGTCAATGTATTTTACAATCTAGTTAGTTACAATATTTACCTTTTATTTTTTTTTTATTTTACTTTTTTATCTAAGATTAAGGTCACTTAAATTTAGCAGAACAGGACTCTCAACCTCATTGAAAATTGTGCTGGTTGTAGCTAAATTTTCAACTATTCCGATACCACCCTTGTTGGATTAATGGGACCATGTGTGTGAACATAATTTCACCTACTCTTGTGGGACCAAATCTTCTATGGCCTTAAGCTACATGGCCAGACAAGAAGTATGATATCCAGGGGCGTTTTAAGGAACTTGAACAAAATAAGTATGACAATATAATGGGTACACATTGGAACATTGTGCTAAACATTTCTATATGATTCATGCACACATGTGCAATTGACAGTGTCACAAAGTTTAAAAATCGAAATTAAAATGAATTATGTTTTTGTTTGGCCGGTAGAAAATTTCCCTTTTTACTGTCATATTGGATCCGCCATTTTAAATTTTTAGTTTTTATGTTAATTTTTGAAATCTCCTTCCCCAAAGCAATTTTAGCTAACTAAGGAAAAACTTTTGGACAAAAAGTACATGTTTTATACACACAGAAAAAAATATAGGCATTTGACAACTAAAATTCGGTTACTATAACTCAAATTTGGTGACTATGAATGAAATTGGTTTGCCTAACTGAGTATTGATTTTGAAAACAAAGTTTGGATAATACAACTGAATTTTAATCGCAACACCCACAATATTTAGAAATCAAATTAAAATATGGTTGTACTGACCGTAATTATTGGTTGCTAGCAACAAAATGCTCTTTTCGATACGGTTGGCACCTTTTTTCTCTGTGTGTATATTTTCGGCAGCTTTCTTTTGCCCGCCATTTTAGTTTCTAAAATATAATTGGTAAATCAGAATTAGTTACCATAAAACCAAGTAAAATGAAAGTTTCTGTTTGATCGGGTGACTATAAATTAGATCCGCTAGTTTAAAACCTCTCGGCGCACAATTTCAATTAATGTTTCCCTCCCCTTTCACCACTCTCTAAGGGGCTTCCATACAAAAATTAAATTCTTATAAAATTCTTCTACCGCTCCAACTGTCTGTGCCCTTATTTTTTCAATTTTTTTCACCTCCAACATTTTTTCAGAAAATACCTAAGAGGTCCCATACAATTCCATACATTTCATAAAATATGCTCCCACCGCTTTAATTGTCCCAAGGCTACCCCTACACGTGTATAATGTGTGACCGATCCCCAATATTTTATCAACCTCACCATTCTCTGAAAACGTACCTACGCTCTATCTCCAATACCTAAAATTGCTTCCATACAAATATAATTTTTTTTAATTTACTCACACCACTCTAACTGTCTCAAAGGTGCCCATAAAGGAGTCAAGTGTAACACTTCGTCCAATGTAACACTTCATAAATATGCTGAAGTTGTTCGATAAGAGCAACAAATTTATGATTCTTCAATTTTATGAAATGTTTCATAAACTTGATTAAGTTTCATAATTTTTTATGAAATACTTCACAAAAGTTATTTAACACCATAAAAGTTTTGTAAATTTTTATGAAATAATTTATAAATATTATGAAACGCTTCATAAATACTTTTTTGTTTCTTTTAAACAAAACTTTAATTAAAATTTCGAAATCTTATATTATATTCAAAAAATTATACTTCAAATTAAGAACACACCATATAATATTTAATTGATGTTTTAGAATTTTAAATAATTTATGGCTGCTTTTTAAGATTTAAAAAGTGTAGGCTGCAAATGAGATTTTCTAAATTTCAAATAAAAAATTTCAAAAAAACTAAACTAAATAACATGAAAATAATCTCGATGTAAATAAAAACAATAAACTAATAAAACTATAAAAATATTACTTGAGCCAGAGTAAAAACAATTTTTTTTATAAAAATGGAACATTTTTGGTCTTTAAAGCTTAGTAACGTTATGATGCTTGTTAGGAAAAGACCCTAGCCAGGTGTTTTTTACTAAGAAGACAAGAATGGAGTAAAATTGACGATTAATAGGTTTTTTGTTAAAGCTCAGCCTATTCTGGAGACTCTAGCTTCTATATAACTTCCGCTTCTGATGAGAACTTTAGACAGATCGAAACACTAGTATCAACCTAGCTAATATGTTTGATTTGCATTATGTTTGTAAACATACGGAGGTTGAAAGCTCGTTATAAATTAAAAAAAACCAAAAATTTATTTTCATAACCAAATTGTACTAGTGCCCTGTCTTAGCTGTTCATAGAGAAGAGAGAGTGGAGCATTGACGTCAAGGTCCGTTGCCTCTATAGGGAGGATTGCGCCGTTCTTAGCAATTTCATCCGCTATTTCGTTTCCCAGTATATGCTTGTGTCCAAGTTCATAAAAGTATCATATACATTATTTGACAGTCCTCATCTTCCTTCAGTCATATTAAGTTTTGCTTGATTTGATATGGAATCGATAGTGGAGCCGATAGACTTACTTTCCCTGTCTGAAACCGGAAGTTTTATTCAGATGCAAATATATGGGCTTAGCGAAGATAATTATCTAATCGGATTTAAAAAAAATATTTTAAATAGTAACAAGAAATCTTCAGCAAACAGTTTCTTCAACATTATCTCCTTAGTAAGGAGTCCTTAGTGTTAAACAGTTTCATAACTTAACAAAGAAAATTTTAACAACCAATTGCCGTCTTTTGTGTCAACAAATATAAGCTGAATTTTTCTGTAAATACCATACATAAATATTTTGCAGCTTTATTGACCATTTTCCCTGCGGAAACAAGTTTTTTCCAGTAGTCAGCTAAGTTTGATTTTTTTTTTTTACAATTTTATAAATTCAACACAGTGGGGAAGTTTTATGGAGTTGCCTATGTACGTATATTGACCGTCTGAGCTAAAAGTGTAGTAGTGTTGAATGTCAGTTGCTAATGTATTTTTCTTTAGCATTTTAACAATTTAATGTTCAAAATTTAAGTTGAACTTAAACAAATTTAATATGATTACTTTTCTTTCCCTTTCTGTGTGTACACATATTAAAAGTATGAAATCTAGGTGAACAATGTCATAAATCTCAGACATTTCATATCACTACTCCCTTAACCATTTGTATATTTTTTTTTTTGTTTTTCATTCATTGTATCCTTGCTATTTATTGTATTCTTGCTACTGCAGTAATCAATGATATTTATGGCATTACAACCATTAATACGAGATGCAAAAAAAAAATAGTACTACTACACTAAGGATAATATGTAAGTAAAGACGGCTGAAAATGTAGTCAAAAACACAAGAAATTTCACTTGAAGAAAGAACGACTAGCATTTCATTAAATTCTACTACCATTCTTCATTTGTTTTTACTGTTCAAAAAATTACTAACAATTGTAGTAAAAATGAACAACATGTTAGTAACAAAATAAACAAGCATTTATTTTTTTATTTATTTTTTTAAATAACAAAAAACTACTGTAATAAATTAATGTAAAATCATAAAACAGTCATTTGATGTGGTTTGTTTTTTAAATGAACTACAAGGTTAGTAAAAAATTAAATTTGTTCTACAAATGACTGACATTTACATTAAAAATAAAGAAACTGTATTACAATCCAAACAAATGCATATTTTTAAAGCAGAAGTTCCTTGAGTGTACTACTGCTACTACTACTGATGCCATTCACAATGTGGTACTTCATCATGGCAATTACATGACGCCATACAGTCGAAATCGACATCATCCTCAACATCATTACATCGTTTTATTCGCCAACAGTATGCGCTGATTCATGTGTTGTTTGGTTTCCTGAAAGTGCGATGCCTTAAGTTATTTTCCCCGTTTTAAATTACCATAAAGTTCTCATCGTCATCGTCGTCGTCGTCATCATTCTCAACATCAACGTCATTGGAAAATGCAATTAAACACGAAGGGCTAAAGGCTGAATAAAAACTTTTTATGTGTCACATATTAACGAACATATAGTTCATTATAACTATAATATTTAACTTGATGTTATGAGGACAGTGGAGACAAAGAAATAATAAGCTTGAAAGTCTCAAAAAAAAAATGAAGTTTGATTAATCCTCCAAAATTGTATTCATCGCAACATATGCGACAAAACTAGCTAACATATTCAATATTGGAGTAAGAAGAAAACTGCGTTCTTTGCCCTAAATATTTTTTTTTTCTTTTTTTTTAATTGATGTTTCAGATTTCCAGCTATAAAACCTTGCCTAGGCCATTGAAGTGTAGATTTTGCCTTTCTAAGTCCTGCTTTATCAAAAATTTAAGAACTGCATCCTCGTTGAATTGTCCGTTACTTTACATATGTTTTATATTTCAGATTTCTAGCCGAAGGAGGTTGAGAAGAACGTTGAAAGGGTGTTATGTTTTTCACGACTTTACGAGAGGCAATGTCGCTGGAGTAACTTACATGTCAAATTTTGGGATCCTAACTCCAGCGAATTGAACTGGTCAATAAGGGGAACTTTTTCCATTTTTACCACATTTTAGTGTAAAATTTTCTAAAATGTATATTTTCAGTAAATTAGCTCAATTCGCAGGAAAGGCATATTTTTAACAGTTATATTAGTTTTTTGTTTTTATATACATCGAGATTATTTTTAACAATAGCATATTTTCCTCCAGAAAATATCTCTTCTGCACCGGAACTGCATCATATCCAGGAACTCTTTGATAATGGGTGCGATAAAGTAATGCATTACCTTATAATGTATTCTCTTTACCTGTATCATTATTTTCCAACAAAAAGTAATGATTTACCAATAATGGGTTACATAATGCATTACTATGTAATGAATTTCCTTACCTTCATCATTCTTTCAGAACATAAAGTAATGCGTTACCAATAATCAAGCACTCATGGGTTACCTTGTAATATTACATCATTACCTTTTACATTATTTAAAAACATAAAGTAATGACTTACCGATTATAAATTACATAATGCATGAAATATAAACTTAAAGTAATATTTAAATTATTTTTTTGAAAATCTATATTTAGTCACATTACTTTATCATTTTTTGTAAGCATGAGGGTAAGGTGTATATTTTTAACATCACAAACTGAAACTGGAAGCACAACAATTCATTTACATTTTAAGCAACCCATTATTATATGTGACGATAGCTCAGTTGTTAGAGTATTCGCCTAACAACTAGAGACCCCAGGTTCGAATATCAGTGGGACCAAGTTATTTATTTAATTTAAAAAAACATAATTTTTATTTTTAATAACAATTATATTAATCTTAAAAATATATTCGTAATCATTTTTTTTAAATTTCTTTTTTATGAAAATCTATTTATAGTCTCATTACTTTTCCCAACCCAGTAACCATGTAGGTAACCCGTTACTTTACCCCCTACTAGGTAAACGGTCCACCCATTACTTTTTGGCTCATCGCCTGTAAAATTCATCACATTACTTTACCCATTATTTGGTAATGAGTGGTTTTGCTGGGTAGATGCCAATTTTCATATTTTTAGTTAGACCTAGCGGTATGTGCTGGGTGAGTAAGGGGACGCTTTTTCGGTATTTAACCCAAATTTTATTACAAATCTCTAAATGTTTATATTTAGTGAATTTAGTTCATTGTCTATGTGAATTGTAGAGGACGTGAATTGGAGAGGACGTTTCTTCCCTCCCAGTAAAAGTTCTAAAAATTCTGTGTTATTGGAAATCTACAGCGGAAGAGGTAATAACTTCATGCACGAATCGCAGCCTACATATTACCAGATACACAATCGGTAATACGTTCAGACGAGTGTCAGAAAATCATCATGACAGTGGTTATCGCTATCTCTGAAATGGGCGAAGGGATTCAGGAGGTGTTAGGAGGTCAAAATTAAGTTTTTTTTTCCAAATTGTTCCGTTGGATATGGTGACGTATATGACGTTAAATGCTTAAAGTCGTGCATATAAATTCTACAGCCTTCTCGCAATGCTACAATGAACCTGCGGCTTCTTCTTGCGGAGGAGAACCTAGACATATAGATAATTCTGCAAATTTGAGGTCTAAGACTTAGGAAAAATGGTTTCAGAATTCATCATCCAAATTAATCCTCACAGAAGAAAAAGAGTTAAAGTAAATAAAATGAACCAACTGATTTCCCTCTCCCCTTCCAAATTTGATCAAATTCGGCACAAATATTGTCTGTTTTTGCCACTAAGGTTGACAACAATTTTTGGCTCACCAGACACCTGAGTGAAAAAATCGTTAAAAAAGATACTAAAATGACTTTACAAAACTAAGCATATAATGAAAAGTGTTAACGCTACATAAACCACGGTAGTCTTAAATTAAAGATGACAAAATTACCTTTAAAATGATATATCACATGATTGATTTTTCAAAAGTCAACTTTTCGTGGCATAAAGTTCGCTAGCGAATATTTAAAAATAGTGTTTTTAAAAATTTCAAAAAAATATATGTATGTCAATATTGAATCCATTCTCTATACTGTCAGTAAGTGGCACGGTGAAAAATGTCACACCAACTAAAAAAAAATAAATATATTTTTTTTAAGTTACGCTGTGTGGCTTGAGAAATAAAAGAAGTGTAGCGAATATATATATTTCGTGCAACTAATTTTAATGCTGTACTCCGTTTTTTCACTAATGGGCCAGATTTTTGTGAAAATTTGGATTAAAGTTTCGCAGGATTTAACAAGGATTTAACAATACATAAAATTTTAAAAATAAAAGATTTTTTATGATGTGAACAAGATTTTTTCCTAGTGAACAAGATTTTTTCCTAGTTTTTTGTGGTGAATACAAAAAATACCTTCAGCAATATTCGGGTATAAAATATTGTTAATAATATAGTAAATTCGCGGTTTTTCTCAGTTTTTACTATATTTTACTATTTTTGCACAATTTGTCATTTCAATTCGCAATTGGTCGAAAAATTTTGTGCATAAGCAAAAAGACAAATCTGAACAATAATTTTCTTTAAAAAGGAAAAATACTAAAGGTCCGTGTCATGGATAAAACGTGAAATGTACTAAAAATGTATATTACAGATTAGCGAGAAACGATGATTTCAGAGTTCATCTTTTAGTATAAAATCTGAGTACCTTAAAAAATTAGGTGTACCAAAATCCAACCGAAAAAGCTAATATTTGCGAAAGTTATTCTAACAAAATTTTATTTTAACTACAGATATTAAACTTATAGGGGTTTTAAACTTTCTTCTTTTGTGTGTATGAAAAATACATAATAATGAGCCAAATTTTAAAGCCGTTTTGAAAAAAAAAGTATATTATGCATCAAAAAACAAAGTTCACCAATTAAATCAGCATAGGTAAAACATATAGGATTAATGGTTAAAGCAAAAGTAAAACATTTTATATAATTACTAGCTGACCCGGTCCACGTTGTTGGACCTTACAAAGTCTGTTGTGGTCTTTTATAACTCTGTTTAAAAAGTTTTCTTGGATTAAGAGATCTCAAGCTTAAGACGACTGTACCCGAAACTTTTAAAATAAATTAATAAAAAATTTCAAAAGATAGTATTATTGTTTGAAATGAAAAATTGTAATTTTGATTACCATTTGTTTATTTGTTAAGTAATAATTATCACAATTATTAAGTGTTTTGGTATTAGTGTTAAAAAAACTTTAACTACTATTATTGAAAATATTAAAAATTAAATAAATTAAGATTATTATTGCAATGCTAATCTGTGAACTATATTTTTTGTTTGACCATTTTCGGCAAATATAAATAAATCACTGGGTTTGCCTACTCTGGAGCAGGCTACATATAACTGTCCATGTGAAAAGCATGGATTTCCCAAATCCAAACCGCAAACATTCATAGATTGGCCTTGAGATTTGTTTATGGTCATGGCAACGGCTAGTCTAATTGGGAACTGCAAGCGTCTAAACTGTATTGGACTATCCGTTGGTAACATTGGAATTCTTGGTAACAATACATGTTCTCCTCGAAACGTGCCAGTAATGATGGTTGCCTCAATTATGTTTCCCAAAATTTCTTTTACAACCAATCTCGTTCCATTACATAACTTTGGTGCATTAAGATTTCTCAATAAAATTATTGGTGAACCAACTTTGATTTGTAGATTATGAGGAGGTAGGCCTGGGAGATCAAGTGAGTTTAGAAATTCAGTTGGGAAATTAACGGCTTCGTCTTCGTTTACAACTGTGTCAATTGATTTGGCATACATGTCAACAATAAATTGGTGGTATAAATTTCTGCATTTTAAAATGTGATTGTCTTCGCTGGTTCGAATCATAAGTCTCTATGCATAAAAATTCATCGAACTGACCTTTTTATTCGTTTCTTCACCTACATATACATTTTGCAACAATGTGTTGTAAATAATATTTTGAATTGAAGTATTATAATTGTTATATTCACCTGTTTGTGGATTTCTCTGTTTTATATTTACGTGGTAGCCATCTTCACCTTCCCAAAAAATTAAAGGATATTGAAGTGCATCATAAGAACGATGCGTATCGGCAATGATATGCGTCGTGTTGTTGCGACGCATAATACGTATATCTCGATGTTCGAATGAATCACCTACCATTACAATACCAACTTCATTTACTGTAGGTGTATTAAAACGACGTGCATGCTCCCCATTTGGAACTTTGTCTGGTTTAATAACGATCATATAATTGTCGTTATGTAATTGGCTTGAAAATTTTTTAAATAACTATTTTTATCTGCGAGAAAAGATTCTAATTCAGATACGATAGCACGTTCTTGCATAGCTTGAATTTCAACATCTCCCATAAAGTATATTTGTAGAAATTTTGGTTTTTTCCGTAGAAACAGGAAGTAAAGAACCAATTTTATGGTAAACTTGTCCCTGAATCTTAAAGGTAGAATTAAATGTGCGTCCAAGGCCTTCCGTATTGCTAATGATGTTGGCGGCAAATGATGTCATTTGGAAGCAATTATTAAATTTTCTTATTTTTTTAAGAAATAATTTTGACTCGGCGGTATTGCCATCCATTAAATTTTTTAATGGGTCTGGTGGTGGGTTCAATGATGGCAATACAACTTTTCCTGAAGAGCAGCACATTCCAGGTGGCTCATTTTTAAACTTGAATGCATGACAGTGCACACATTCCTTGTCCATGCTTCCAATATTTATTTTGGGGTTTGCGCAATATTCTGTTTCTGGACTATATTCAAAAGCAATTCGATGAAATGAGGATAAAGACTTGGCTCTTTCAATCTGCATACGGCTTCTGTTACCCAACTGGCTTAAAGTACGATTTAAATCTGATGCGCGGTTACGTGATGTGAGTCTCGTTATCCGCATAGTGGCCAATCGTTGCATACGGTGTTCATTTGTTTCAGCTTGGCGACGTACAGCACTTGATTCACGTTCGTTTTCTCGACGTTGGGATTGTTGTTCTGGTGTTAATTGATTTCGTATTCTTTGGGTACCTGAAGCATTTCTAGTAGCGCGGCCAATATTACCACGACGTCTTAAAGGCATTTTAAAGCTTCTGTTTTATAAAAATAATTCTTTTAGCACATATTAAATAATAAAATAATTCAAAATTATATTATATGACATTATTTGAAGTAAACAGAAAAGTAAATAATGAAAACTGAAAAGCCAATCTATATATATTCGTTTATGTCGTACTTGGGAACTTTTCATCGCTATCATAATGTTATTAAAATTTAATTGAATTCAAATTTTTTGGCAATAGTATTTGTGTTACTTATATTATAATAATAAAATCATACGAAAAATAATAACTTCTATGAATGGTTAATATTTCTGTGGAAATAAAACGGAAATTGACGAAAAATAATAACTCCCATGTATGGCTAATATTTGTGTGCAAATAAAACGCCTAAATTTGTGTTTTAAAATTAGTTCTGTGCCTAAATATATTGCATTTAATAATATTATGAATATGACTGACAAAAAATATACGTTTTCGTGAATATTTTAACACCAGCACCACCTACAGGTGAAAAACTTTTTCAGCAACTTTAGTTTTATGTACATAATATATGTTGCGAATTTGAGCTAAATTGGACCGTAAATAATTTTTTTGGGAAAATCTCGACCCCAGCGCCACCTATCGGGTACAAAAAAAGTTATGCAAATTGGAGAACCAAAGGAACATATGGTATGAATACGAAGTCGCTAGCCTTAGTGGTTCAACAGTTATTAGAGTACCAACATACGCACCAACGTTTTTATATATTAAGAAGATTTAATTTTAATGACATACTAAATACCATATTATTTTTGTACTTGCTGGCACATTTTTCTCAATAAATCACATGCGGACAATGTTAAGAAAGGTTTTATCAATAACATATATATTTTTTGAAATTTTTTAAAAATAATATTTTTTTAAATTTTCGGCCGCGAACTTCATGTCACGAAAAGTAGACCTGTGAAATTTTGAAAAATTAATCATGTGACATAAAATTTTAAAGGCAATTTTTATTTCAATTATTCATATTGTTATATTGGTCCATGGTTTGTTAACAAATATGCAACGTAATAAGCGAAAATCCCAAATGAACGGTTTTAAAATTGAACTAGTTCATTTTAGCAGTTCATTTGAGATTTTCTCCCATATTATGCAGATTTATTAAACAAACTATTGACCAATATAACAATATGATTAATTGAAAAAAAAAATTGTCTAACAAACGTATGAGCTAAAAGAACTAACTAGTTAAATAAATGTAAATGAACGAAATTACCTATTAAATATAATGCCCCACTGTAGGGTCTATGGACGCAGGACTTCTATAGTAATGAACGGGCAGACAAGGCGTTAAGGCCAGATTCTGCGTTGGATGTTCCATCAGCGGTGTGAGTTGAAGCACCACTCGGAACTATAAAGCGCATATTATATAAGCATTATATTGCGAAAGAACCGCCATACTGACGTATGCGGAGTACGACTTTAAACGCGCCTGACGCATTGCTGAAAAAAAACTACCACTATTATGGACACTTCAGTACAATAACGTAGTCTAAGCATACGGCAAAAATTGTAGAAGCTTGGTCAGCATAGAATCACTGTATTGTCATATCATGGCAGCCCTAACATCCAATTTTAACTACACTGAGAACATGGCGTTTATTGAAAACTGCAATATTTAGAGTCAATAAAATATTCCGAAATAGTGAAGAACTTTTCTTTAAATAGTAAAAGCAATAGAATAAAATTATAAACGATTGTTATGAAAAGCTATTTTGCCTCAATGCCTAACCCATGTTTTGAAGTTATAAACAAATTGTGGATATGAAATTGGTATAGAACCCCCCACACACGTTTGAAAATCGTTTTGAATAACAGAGCCAGACATCTTCCTAGCATTCTAGCCCCAAAATTCACAAGGAGTTCGTATTCTGTTGTGTTGAGTACTGTTTACTTTGGCCAATATGGCACAGTGATATCCCAATGCATTATCCTAAATATGGATGCTAAAAATCTGATGTAACTTTTTACTTTAAAGAACTTGTAATAGAAATTATATCCAATATCAGTCTAGATGATGCCTGTGATTTTTGTCTCTTTGAATTAACTAATACTTAACCCAGCTACTGTTGATCTGTATCCCACCGTGCCATGATAAAGATGATGACAAGCATATAACAAAAGTGGCAAAATAAAGGAAATAAAAATCACATTTTGTCGTGTAATGAATTGCTCTTGGAATGATATACAGAGTAGTAGCATTGACATCTTAACTGCCTGCTACTCAAATAACACCAAACAATAAACAACAAATAGCAACACGCATATCAGAAATAGCAGTGGCAGCATCAGACTAAAAGACAAACACCTACTGCGATAAATGGCACATTGAAACAAATCAATGTGATAATGCAAATGTGAATGAATGTGAATGGTTTGTCAATTATCTACACACAGACACACACACAAACACACACACATGTACATTTACACAGGCAGTTAAACAAACGTATGGTAGAAGTCTTTCATAAATGTGTATAACAATAAAATAGTACAACAATTGGAATGAATGAGTGAATGCCAGCCAACCAGCCAGACCTTGTTGGCCTGTGTATCAAATAATACAAATTCACTTTCGACACCATCATCGTCACCAATACCACCATCATCATCAGTACAAGCAACAACATCATTGACATCGTCGTTCTCATCATCATCATCGACAACAACAATAACAGCAAAGAAAATCAAAAAGATTTCATGCTGAGCTTTCACAACTTCAACAGATATTGTAGCAATAAAGAAAGTAACCAAAACAATGCACTATGGGTAAGAATTTAATTAAAAATATAAAAACAATAGTAATACCAGTTTCAACAAGGACTTTGGTTCGTTTATCATTGTCACTGTTATTTGGCCACCTATAAAAACAATTTACATTCTTCCCACCTTCCAAATACTTGATTTCCCAACATCTATTAAAGATTTGGCTTGCTCATCGACCCGCTCATTTTTAAAAAATTGTCAATGTGATTTTCAGATGAGTTTGATTATGCCCCGAGTCTAAGTGATCTAAAAGATACATGTACCAAATTTCAGGTAGATTGTATATTATTTAGGGATTGCACACTTTGATAAACTTTTTCTGAAACTTCTGAAATTTAAAACATTGAAGTGTGTTGTATTTATGAGCTCCTTTTTCCTACAAAAGAGGAATTTCTCTGATAAAAAAGGTCGTGAGTAGTAGTTTCAAATAGCAAAACGTAGGAATAGTAAAGAAATTATCGAGTTTTTTGAAAAAATTTGATGGTAATAAAAAGTTATAAAAAGATAAAGAATTTCCTAGCCCACAAAAAAGATGATCAATGAAGTTCTTCAATGAATGCAGTGGACAAGGATGTTACATCGAAAAAAAAAATAGGGTGGGGTTTCCAGTTTGCGTTTTGTATCAGAAAATCCTATTCCTAAAGGGTGTTTTTTATACAGGTATAGAACTTTAAGTTGGCAACACTTTTTTAACTGGCGGCCAGATGTCAATTGATTTATGTTTAGTTTGGCATTTCAACATGAATAGACTGACGCCTGAACAACGCTTCCAAATTGTGCAAATTAACTTTGATAATCATGGTTCTGTTCGAAATTTGTTTAGCGATTAAGCTCACTTTTGGTTAAATGGATACGTCAATAAACAAAACTACCGTATTTGAAGTGATGATAATCCTCAAATGTATGTTGAGACACCATTACATCCAGAAAAAGTGACTGTTTGGTGTGCTTTATGGGCTGGTGGAATCATTGGTCCACACTTCTTTAAAAACGATGCTGGTCAGAACGTTACAGTCAATGGTGACCGATATAGAGCCATGATTACTGACTTTTTCGTTCATCAATTGAACAACAATGATGTGCAGGAGCTATGGTTTCAACAAGGCGGCGCAACATGTAACACAGCTCGTGCAACAATTGATTTATTAAAGGAAACGTTTGGTAACCGCATAATTGCACGTTTCGGACCCTTGAATTGGCCTCCAAGATCGTGCGATTTAACGCCGCTGGACTTTTTTCTGTGGGGATATGTGAAGTCGCTAGTCTACACCGATAAGCACGAAACGATTGACCACTTGGAGGACAACAATCGCCGCGTTATTGTTAATATATAATATTATATTGAAAAATGTCACTGAAAATAGGACCTCCAGATTAGATTACGTCCGAGCCAGCCGTTGCGGTCATTTGGCAAAAGACATATTTAAATTATAATGACAGAAGATTATCTTTCGAATAAAGTTAATTTGTTGTCAATGTAAAAAATTCATCTTTGTTTTATTCCATTTCAAAGTTCTATACCTCTATAAAAAACACTCTTTACAAAATAAACGTAACAAAGCATTTAAAAAAATAACTACCTTATTTTCGTTTAAAACAATGGTCATCAAGAGTGCAATTTTTGGCCTCCCACAAAGAAAAATTACAATCGAGTCACTCTCTGAAACGTCTCCTTATTTTTGTCATTTTAAGCAGTATCGAAACTTTGAAAGGTACACTCACAATATTTTTTTCATAAAGACTCAGCTAAAAAAGGACTACTTGATTTTCTTTTAAAACAATTTTATTTTTTAGTTTATTTTCAAGTGTTAATTCATTGACTAAATAGGTAGAAACAATAGATTTTTTTCGTTTATTTCAATACTCAATATAATATTGTTTGATTTTAAATAAAAAATTTTAACTAAATATTTAGAGGGTTTTTATAAAAGTGTTTTTACAAAAATTTTCG
Source organism: Delia radicum (assembly GCA_021234595.1). Classification (NCBI taxonomy): domain Eukaryota; kingdom Metazoa; phylum Arthropoda; class Insecta; order Diptera; family Anthomyiidae; genus Delia; species Delia radicum. Next base: position 48,027,435 of record CM037855.1, on the reverse strand, counting down.
ATTATTTCTTATATTTTTGTATTGAAAAAATTAATTTTGGGGGGTAGAAAATTCCACATTTTCCCTCAACCTGGATCCGCGCCTGACTTTAATCCTATGAAAAAAATGATCAAAGTATGCAACCTAAAAATGTTGTCCAATCTTCTTGAAATTTGAAATATATATCTTTTGAACCACTGAGACTTGTGGCGAAAAAAAAGTCTGTAAATATCTTACATTTTATGTTTGCCTTCCAAATCAACTGAAATCAAACCAACAAAATCTAGCAAAATGCATTTTAATAATTCAATAAATGAAAGGGACATATTTAAAAAGTCAGATGCAATAAGAAATGACTGACAATTGAGGTATCCCGAATTTTGGATATGTTCTAAAGGAGCAAAAAAAAAGAGAAACATATTTTTTTTTTAACTGCCCTATCTTACGTTTAAGGGTTAAAAATGGGGTTTTAAAATTCATTGGTTTTTTATGAAAACTTGTTTTTAATTTAAAAAAAATTGATTTATTTGTACATAGGATTAAAGTCAGGCGAGGATCCAGTTGGAGGGAAAATGGGACATTTCCTCCGCTAAAATGAATTTTTTCAATACAAAAATATAAGAAATAAGAGAAAATTTTGTAAAAACACTCTAAATGCTATTCGAAACACATTTTCTTAAATAACAAAAATACTTGAAAGTCTTTCATATATTTTCTACACCAGTGAATGTGTCTTCAAAAAAACCTTTCATCCAATATCAAATTTAAATGTGACAAAATAAACCGAAAAAAAAGTTAAATCGGGTAATTGTTGACCTCACTTAGTAACGACTGAACATAAGAATAGACAGCTAAAAAAAACACGGGTCCCTTAAATTTATATTCTCTACAACATATCCGAAATTCATTAAAATCGGCCTGGTCGGGATACCTCCCTTGTGAGATATACATAGCTAATCAAAATTAGAGTTTTATTAAATTTGTCTCAATCTTCTTCTGAAAAATCCATTAAAAAACTACTCCACAAATTTTACTTTTTTGCTGGACATCTCTTTGAAATATATGTTTTTTAATATACTTATTTACGCCGAATCCAAATATATAATTTTTTTTTATTTGCAGTTTTGAAATATTACAGTTTTTATATTTACATCAGTCACTCCACGTTTTCGTATATTTTGCTTAATTTTTCGACATCTAACCACAAAATCATGAAATTTAAAAATATAAATCTACGGAAAATTATCTTTCATTTGAGTATGGTCATGCGGCGTTTGTTTTAGGATGCCTTACTGCTATTGCAAGGAACTTGAAAATTTTGCATGTTTTATTTTACTCTTGTATTTTTAAATGTCAAAACTATTTCTAATGCAATTGTATTTTTTAAAATGCATTTGGAAATTCTTTGAATTGCAATTTAATTACTTTGTTCAATATATTGAAATCTTTACTATAAATCCTTATATAATAAGAGAGTTAACACAATTGGCTTCTGTGAAGCTTATATAATAAAATACGAAAGACACTACCACGCCTGAATTGACAACGAGTTTTACTTCTGATTGTTGACCTTTGTTAGATTGAATTTCGTCACAATTTTTTTTTTGCGTGTCTTATGTCCCATTGTGTATTGTACCAGTCAGCCAACCAACCAACTATCCATCCAGCCAAGTAGCAACTATCACGATATAATTTGTTGTTCAACTATAGTTTAAATTGACTTTTATATAGATGTATGTTAACGCTCAGATTGCATCCTTTAGTCGTAAGTTTGTACATGATACACTATTTTACCTATATATACGCAAACACATGCTCAGATATAAGCAAACAAACACATGCACACACACATCTGTATCATCATATAGCTTGAATCGTTGAAGATGCTAAAGCAACTTGAATTGTTGAAATTATATTCTCACATGTCACATATGGGCACACAAACACAAGCATAAAAGACTGGAATGTGCGTCACGCATTCAAGTGTAACGTGATAATTTGTATATACACACATGCTTGTACAACATGTGTAAGTGTGTTGGTTTTTATTGCTTGCCGTTGGCTTTGGTAAATAATTGCATGTAGAAATAGTATTGTTTACTTTGTTGTTTTACGATTTGTTGATAGTGTTGGCATTTTGACGGCAAATGTTGTTCGTGTTGTTTTTGTTGTTCAATTCATCATCATTTTAATCAGCATTATTTTCATCAAGATCTCTTTTTGTTGAACAAATTTGGAAATTCATATGTGTATTGTTACAATTGATGGGATAATGGAATCAATCAAAGATGAATGAATCTTCTGAATGTTGTTTGTAATTAGCAAAAAAGAAACAAATTGATTTTGAAAATGTAAGACAGCAACAGAAATGCTGTTGATAAGAAATACATCTGTATTTTGTGTTTAAGGGAAATAAATTATAAAATCACTAATTGATTTTCAGTAGTCACCCAAAGTTAGTAAAGTAAATATTGTAAAGCCTAAAAATATGTTTTAGAAAACATTATATCCTTTTTTTTGCATTTAACCAACACTCAGGGGATGTCCCTAAAAATGCAGTACATTGTGTTGATATCAAGAAAATAGGTTATGAGGAAGAGGAAAGAGCTAGTAGTGATTGTGGGCATTACTCTTGAATTTGTCAACATTGTAATTTTCAAGGAAGACCTATACGGGAAGTTTAGTCCACATACGGTAAGTTCGACTGATAAACGAATTTTTCTGTAATGAGCTGGGCGATTAACTGGATGATTAACTGGACAACAAACGGATGTGATCTATAAGATAAGCGGGTATTGCGAACGATAAGTTAACTTATCGCGGTAGAACACATCCCATGGTAGTACCGATAGAACAGTATTACACAGCCCACATTCCGTCGATGCTCCAATGTGGCAATTTAGTCGGATATACTAAAAGCTGTAAGTTGACCCTATAAACACTGAGAGCATTCTATGCATGATATCAATGATTTTTTGCATTACATCTACGAAATGTTACTGCAACTAGTCCATTGAAACTGTTCTTTAAATTAATGCAGTTTTGCATAAAATTACATTTTATTTATTAAAAATTTCACACGACTAATGAAAAAGTTTCATTTAAAACAGTTTTATTAAAACTATAACGCCTTTTTTATAAAGTTTAAGAAATTTTTCAATCACATTGTGAAGAAAACTTCATTAGTTTAGTGAAAAAATTTCGTCAAATAAAATAAAATTTTTGATTAAATTTTATGAAAAACTTCATTAATTTAATGAAAAGTTTCAATGGACTAGTTCCAGTGACATTTTATAGATCTAACGCAAAAACTCATTGAAGTCATCGACCAATATCCCAATGCATATATAAAAAAAAAAATATAAAGTTGTATTTCATTATCATATTTTTTTATATTTTGTTTAAAGATGTATGCCGAGTAACGTACAAGAGAAGTCAAATGGTTAAGTGGACTGTTTAAAAGACTTTTTGACATTTTGTTACCAATAATTTATCTTTTTCGAATCTGTCAACATCTTCTGAGCGAACTTTTTTTTAATGCTTCGAGCTAGGACCCTAAAAAATATAATTTTATTCTGCTTATGACAAACATATTTAATTAAACTTTTCAGATCTGGCGAAGGGCTTTTGAAAAAAAGCAAATAAATATATATAGGAAAAATTGAAATCTTTGTAAAAAATTATGTTCATTAAAAAAAATTAACCAGTTAAGCATCCTAAAGTTAATAGGAAATTATGATATATCAAACTTTTTTTACCGCAAAATAAAAGAGTTGGACATTCTAGTCCATACTTCATTTCGTTCATTTGCATTTATTGAACTAGTTCGTTCTTTTAGTTCATATCTCTGTTCTACAATTTTTTTCAATTATTCGTATTGTTATATTTGTCAATTGTTTGTTTACGAAGCGAAAGTCCCAAATGAACGGTTGAAATTGAGCAATGGTTAAAATTGAATTAGTTAATTTTTAACCGTTCATTTAGGATTTCCTCTCATATTATGCAGATTTGTTAAATAAACCATTGACCAATATAACAATATGAATAATTAGAAAAAAATTGTCAAACAAACTTATGAGCTATAATGACGAACCAGTTCAATAAATGCAAATGAACTATGACTGGAATGCCCATCTCTGGAAATCAAAATTTTTTATTGCAATAATCCAAAATAAAAAAAATTAATAAATAAAAAGTTTTACGCACAAGATATTGATAGCAGCTACAAAAAAATTTTGGACTTGGGTATTTATATTTTCCCAATGTGGTCAAAAAATGTGTGGGTACGGTATCGACAATATGGGTATCAGAATTTTTGTTTTCGTGAGTACTGTAACCCTTTAAACAAATCTAATTTTTATAAATTTCAGAAACAATTTCAAACAAAAACATTTTAATTTTTCACCCCATTTTTTAGCCCTTAAACGGCAGCGAAAGCAAAATATAGTCGCATATAAAGTATATTTTGACATGTTAAATTGTTGTTTTTTTAATAGTTTTGATTTTATAATAAGGGTTACCAGATCAGGCAGTTTTTACACTAACGCAGACAAAAAGATTCTCATAGAGTTTATTTTGTATGTTGTATAAAATGTATCGGTTTGAATTAAGGCAATTATAATTATATAATTTCTATTCCAGTTAACTGAAGATTAGAGCGATACTAATGAAACAATTGTATTGTCTATCATGAAAACGATCTAATATGACAATATCATTTTTGATTTCTGGACTTGAGGTAAAACAATATTGCAACTAAATATATAATAATTTAATTGTTCAATGAAAATGAATAATTTTCATTTACATTGCACAATTAAAAGTAGAAAAAACATAGTTTTTATTTTTAATAAAAATTATATCAAACTTGTAAAAAAGACAAAGTGCGGTCTAAGTTTACTTCCCCTTCACATCTTGTTTTTAAATAAAACAAAACAAGTGTAAAAATAAAAAGGAAAATAAAAACAAAAAGCGTGTACTGTATATCTACCAAAGGTAGAGCTTGATCATAACGAACAAGTTTCCAATTTATATTTGATCAATGGTGATAATATTTAACTTCGAGCTCTTATATTAGTTCTCATTTAGTAGGAAAACTAGGTGATATGAATGTTTTGCATGGAATTGTCACTTCTTTCAAAACCTGTTCTGATGATGGGAACCTAGAAAATTTCCGAAATAGATATATTAAGATATTCCTGAAAGTGGTCAATTAATAAATTTGAAAACAAAAACTCTATCGATTTTTTGTTAGGACAATATCCTCGAACTTGAATAATTTTAATTTTCATTGCACAATTAAAGGTCAAAAAAACATAATTTTTATTTTTAATAAAAATTATATCAAACTTTTAAACACATAAAAGCAATTACGTCTCACTTAATTTTGCTCATCTACAACATATCTAACGATTACTAAAATTTTCGGTTTTGGTTCGGGTGTTTGGTAAAAGAAAGTTCTAATACTACACCATTTTTATACCCTCCATCCCATAGTGCAGGAGGGTATATTTTTTTTTTTTTTTTTTTTTTTTTTTTTTTTTTTAAATTGTTTATTTATTTAATATAAATTATATAATTACAACTTCAAATAAACAAAAAGTATAAAGATAGCTTATTTTATATACAAAGTCCCATTTTAACGAGCTCTCAAGTATAGTATTTATTTAATAATAAAGTTATTTTTATATTACCTAACAGAATCCAGAAATACAAGAAGCAATGTTAATATAAGATTAAGTGTAAGCAAAAAATAATATCAAAAAAACTTACTTTTGTATTGGCAAGGATAAAAAATAGAGTCAAGGGTTAAAATACAAAGGATAATTACTGAGTGAGCCACCAATATTTTTGAAGGTTTATATTAGATTTAATATTTTTATCATCCGAATAAATACTTGTGTCAAAACGACGATTTTCTGCCGTAAGTTCGTTACAACTTATTGTTTTGATATTGGCTCTTCTATAAATATGGTAAAATATAGGTATGCCATCTTCATTTTGGATGAAACCATTTCTATCAAGGAAAGGAAAAGCCTCCGGTGGAACGTATCCATTTTGTAAAGTTTTGGAAATATACTCTTCGCAAACATAGTAGGGAGCCATGATCATGTTATTTTCAGTGGTATTCACACTGTTAAAAATGTGATCTCTTATAATATGAATAATGAAATTATCGAATCTGGATACTTCAGCTTTTTCATAAAGAATTTTGTTAGAAATATATTTTTTATAATTACTATTCTGGGATCTGTGTAAAGTCAAGCAATGTCTGAGGCATTTCCTTTCGAATAAACGTATCTTCTCCATATATGAAGGGGATATGTTAAACCATATTTGGCAACCGTATGATAGAATTGGTCTAATTAATGACTGGTACATGATAATTTTAACCCTTGGTTGTATATATTTAGAAAAAAATAATTTTCTATAAATGAAAAATGCTTTCCTTGCTTTGATAAGTTGTTGGTTTATGTGATTGTTAAAATATAGAAATTTATCTAACTGTATACCTAATAATTTAACAGTTTGCTTTACTGGAATACTTATATTATTAATTGATTTAATACCAAATGATTTCCAATTTCTTTTATGTTGCTATTGCATTTCCCAACTGGTGGTCTGAAAAGAATACACTCGCATTTATTCAAATTAATTTTCATGTGCCAATCTGTGGAATATTTTTCAATCTTTAAAAACGTATTTTGCAGACTATCATTAATTTTCTCAATTGTGTTGTCGGCTTGATAGAAAGTAATGTCGTCTGCGAAAGCAATAATGTTGTCTATTTCTTCCAATAAATCAAACATGTATAAATTAAATAAAATTGGGGAATTGACAGTACCTTGTTGTAACCATTGACAATTGTAATTTTTTCGTGCCAACTGTTTCTTTATTATAAACGGAAAAGGTTTTATTAATCAACATATTATGTATGAGAATTACAAAATGTAGTGGGAATTTAAATTTTAATAATTTATATATTAAGCCCGGTATCCAAATACTATCAAAGGCTCTTTCAAAGTCAACTAAACAGGCACCAGTATATAACGATTTGTTTAGATTCCACTGAATATTTGAAACAAGCAAATGAATTGCATGTATCGTTGAGTGCTTGTATTTAAATCCGAATTGCCTTTCACTAACTATTTTTTTGTACTCGCAAAACTTTGCAATGTTCATATTGATACAAACTTCAAATACTTTGCTGATGTTTGGAAGCAAGCTAATTGCTCGAAGATTTTTCGGGTTGCTTGTATCTTTATCTTTTTTCGGTAAAATTATCACCTTAGCTTGCTTCCAAGCACGAGGAAAGTAAGAATTATTCAACATGTTATTGAAAAGTATTCCATATTTGGCCATGAAATCTTCCGGTATATTACGCAAAACTACATTAGGTATATTATCCACTCCATATGACAGTTTTGGTCTTAATCTTTTAAAAATTGATAATACTTTATCTTTAGTTATAAAAATGTTATTTAACTGAGATTCTTTTAAGTCGATTGCCCTTTTCGATGCTGTAAATGTTGTTACGGTGGAACCATGGCATTCATACTGATTTTTCTTTTCTAAAAATTCAGTGAAACAATGATTTACTTCTATATGGACGGTATTATCAGGATTAATCTCTTTAAAAGAGTGAACTGACTCTAGAAATGAACCAACTATATCTAACTTCTGAACTTCTTCGGTAATCAAGTAATTGGTATTGTCATCTTCCCTTTCTAAATCAATAGGATCAATACCTGCATTTATTATTAGTCTTTCGTCTTCAAAAGCAATTCTCAGCATATTCAAATCAAAAGGCTGTGTCATCTTGAACTGTTTTTTTAACTTCATTAAACATATTCGAAGAATCACTTGGATTAATTCGCCTAAGCTTGTCTTGAAAATGTTTGTTTACTGAAATCACAAAATTATCATTCAAGAGTTTCCTAATTAGTTTTAATTTTGCTTTAAGTACATTAAGTTCAGATTGTGATAAAAAGATTTCCAATCTATTAAAACGTTTTATCAAAGTAACAACTTTACTCTTCTCACACTGTAGTTTCCTAATTGTCGAATTGGCGAATTTGTTAATCGAATCGTGTACTCTATATCTCGGGATGGATATATCCATGGCTTTTATAATATAATCGTTCAATTCACGCAAATGAAAATCTATTTCACTGTTACTCAGATTTCTATCACTAGGGATTGCAATAGTTTCATTTGCCTCTCTTAATAAAACATTTTGGAATTTGTTCCAATTTGTTTTCCGAAAATTAAATTTGGTTCTAGGGGATTCATTGAAGAAAGTAAGGGGGTGATCATTTTCAGCACCTAATAACTTAATTTTCACCGCGTTGTGGTCACTGTCATAGTCAAGTGTCTCAAGGCAATTTATAGAATCATTAACCTTATGAATTGCCAATCTAGCATCGATTATACAAAGGTCTAAATACGAATTGCACCGTGGATATGAGGGTGTACATGATGCATATAGTTTACATCTATATCTTATTTCGTAGTCTTCAATCCATTCTTTCAAATAATTCCCCTTACTGTTTGACATTGGGTTTTTCCAGTCAGTGTGCTTGCAATTAAGGTCACCAGCTAGGATATAATAATTCTCCGTATTCTCAAGATTTAAAGATTTAAATAGCTTTAAGAGTTCCGACTTAAAAAAACCACAGTTATTTCCCGAAGGGTAATATGCAGCAACAACAAACAACATTTTATTAGGAAACAATGGTATTTTTATAACAGATGTTTCCAGGTACTTAAGTAAACCAATGTTTCTGTTATTGTAATAGTTATACTTTAGACCATTTATATTCACTT